>CM022772.1:18335264-18360264 GCA_012411365.1 Ameiurus melas
TAATCAAAATCTAATAACAAACAGTTAGTTCCTTTTTTTTTTTTTAAACGTGATGTTAGTTAACACAGAAACAAATAATAATAATAATAATAATATAATAATAATAATAATAATAATAATAATGGTGATATTTTCTGTAAAGCGACGTTTATTTGAACATTTATGGAAGGAGTCTCCAGTGTCAGGTTTCTCAATAACATGACAAGCTGCGTTTTTACAATCTTGAGGGAATAACGTATACGGTCCTACTAGGATTTTGCGATCGCAGAAATGAACGGCGAGTCGAGCGAAACTCCGCAGTACTCTGAGGAGTTTTTCAGAATCACCGCAGATCCGGGCCGAGACGCGTCACGTGACCTCGTCACGACGCCCATTTAGCCAAAGCCGTCTTCGATTCACGTGCGTCGAACAGGAGTACAGCTAAAGATTCTCGTTCACCAACAAACATCACCGCGAGAGAACGCGCAGAACAATTTTGCGCGATTGCAATTTCGCCAATTCGAGCAGATTTCCGCAAAAGTTTGAAAAAAGCAGCAGCAAGATCAAGCATTATTAATCACAACACTCACAAAATAAATAAAAAAATAAAAACCTCTGTGAAATCCTGTATTTTACCTTTACAACAGCTATGACTCAAGAGAGAACGGGAAATTGTTTTGCGGGCGTCCCACAACATTAAATCGATTTATTTTTTGTGATGTTTTGTTCGTTAATAAATAAAAATTCTAGCATTGACAAATTTCTGAAGTATAAGACAAAATGATCACATACTCGTGCTGTCACGGGAAACTAATCCAGTTTGGTGTAGTGACAGAACCTCTGCTTTATATTACACTGACTAATCTAACTATCGACCTTATTCTGAATAAGACGATATTCTGATTAAGGTGTTTACATGAGTCGCTTTTAGACTATTCCTTTCATGTTCACGTTGTACGTGTTACAGAACGTAGATGGATTAACGGCACACGTCATTACGTCCCCGCGCCGCGCCGTCCGACGTCCCCTCCAGAATTTCTCGTATCGACATGCAGCTCGTCTTCATTATGGTACCGTATACAGTTTTGGGTGTTTTTATTTGAAATTTTACAAAAGTTTCAAGCGCAGTTAATTATTGGTCGCGGTGTACGGGCAAATAGACGACGGCGGCGGATACAAATTCTCCAGCAACATTCCTCCCCTGTACTTTCCTTCGGTGACGTTTCATTCATGCCACCGCGACAAACCCGGAGGTACCGGATGAGTGTACGAGGTAAGGACCGATGGGGGAGAGAGTGGTTTTAATGGAATTTGATGACGGCGAATGGAAAGGAAATGTGTGTGTACGTGTCCTGTCTCACAACGCGCTGAAAACTCCCACACGATGTTAATAGTGCGATTAAGGTGTGTACACGTCTGTAACGCGACTAAAACAGGGATACCCCACAACGCCTTAATTTAATTTGTGTTTACTCCGAGTATGACTTTAATCGGATTAAGGTCAGCAATAATCACTGTTTACATGCTAGTTTCTTAATCAGAGTATCGTCTTAATCGGGTTATCGGATTATCGTCGTCCGTGTCAACGTATTGATTGTTGATTATTTTCCTATAACAGCACGACAAGTGTTTTATTCCTTAATCCAGTGATGTACAGGGTGTAATGTGTTATATGGTGGATGTTTGCTTTCTTATGTGATATAGAGAGTTTTGGATACGGATAATAACTGGTGTTCACATTTCGGGATTGTTTCACATTTCACACAGCATATTTTTAACAAAGATTTTTTTTTGTTTTTAAACAGTGAAACATAGAAGTAACTTCACAGTACGATAAAGCCAGCATGACGTTTTTTTCAAAATGTCACACTATCTATTTACAACTTAATCGGACGACTTTCTTAATTAGATCAGAAATGTGATTTTTCTTTCTTTCTTCTGGATTCAGGCTCACTTTTATCCACTAAGGGAACAAAAAAGTGTCCGGCGCATGAAGCAATATAAACTATAATAAAACGCGTCTCTCAATATTCACACTGCGCAGTATCTCAGATGTCCTACAGGTGGCACACACGTCCAGCTCCAGTGTGCTGCCATCACCTTATTGCTAAAATAAAATAAATTTAAATTAAAAAAAAATGTAAAAATACATTTTTTTAAAAACCAGCCATCAGCTATTGAGGTAAAAAGTTTTATGAAAACAGCACACGCACTCTCACACACAAACACACATAGTGCGGAAAATACAGAACATGGTGCACCGATACAAACCAGAACATTTACAATCATCTTTTCTTCAGGATCTTCTTTGAGCACCGTTACTCAATCGAGAGAAATGCAATGCGGCAGAAACGCAATAAACATTCGTTTTGGTTTCGTGTTGGTTTTTTTTTTTTTTGAAAACGTCGATGCATCTTTTGTAAAGGTAAACGTCGTTGCATTTGGTGTTTGCAGCACTACAAAATTATACAATCAAACTTAAAAGTTTGCAAGCTTAGTGCCTATGTCATCTAAAATCAAACCGTACCATCAATACAAGCAATTTTTATTTAAATTTTTTATTTCGCAATGTCCTTCTGCAGGGGTTTTTTTTTTTTTTTTTTGGACGTACTTCCACGTAGATCCCAATGAAGTAGATCCTTAAAATGTGTGCAGGTCCTCCTGCTGCTGGTGAGGAAATTGTTTTTAACTTCTTAAAGGTCACTGTTAAACCTCAAAATGCATATTTTATTCAGCGTGGTTTTGGGGTGGGTTTGAGACAGCACAAAAGTGACCTCCGATACGCTCTAATGGGACACACACTGGTTTTTTGGTTGTTGTTGTTTGTTTGTTTTTTTGACTATTCAAGTGATATTCTTTGTTAAAGAGATGGAACGCTTGTAAATCCGTGTTATTTTACCTCTTGGTAAAATGATGTGTTTCTATACAAAATGGTAAGACATTACGGTCTCAGTGTTCCAAAAGTTTTCATCGCGTATAGTAATCTGAAACGTTTGGCTTTTCTGTGGCTACCGTTTTTACAGAATCCTGGAGAAAGACCCTCCAGAAATCATCCTTCTGCCATTTTGCCTAGCGGTAACGGAGATACTTTCAGGTGGTTCTCCCTCCATCAATGCCAAAACGATCCTGTAACTAAGGAAGCTGATCTTCTGACTATGAAAGTTAATACTGTAACTAAGGAAGGAAGTGGTGTAAATAATAAGTTGATGCTGTAACTAAGGGCCTTGATGCTGTACCCATGGAGGTTAATGGTGTAGCTGAGAAAGCTGATCCAATAACTGCAAGAGTTAATATTGTAACTAAGGAAGTTGATGGGGTAAATAATAACGTTATACTGTAACTAAGGAAGTTGATTCTGTAATTCAGGAAGTCACTTCTATAACTAAGGGATTAATGCTTTAACTAAGATTCTGTAATTCAGGAAGCTGATCCTCTAACTATTTCAGATAATATTGTAACTAGGGAAGTTGATCTTGTAGCTAAGGACGTAAGTTCTGTAAATTAAGAAGTTAATGCTGTAACTATGGAAGTTGATTCTGTAAACTAAAAACCTTCTTGCTGTAACTAAGGAAGCTGATGCTGTAACTAAGGAAGTTGATGCTGTAACTAAGGAACCTGATGCTGTAACCAAGGAACCTAATGCTGTAACCAAGGAAGCTGATGCTCTAACTAAGGAAGCTGATGCTGTAACCAGGACGTTGATGCTCTAACCAAGGACGTTGATGCTGTAACTAAGGAAGTTGATGCTGTAACTAAGGAAGTTGATGCTGTAACTAAGGAAGTTGATGCTGTCACTAAGGAAGTTGTTGCTCTAATTAAGGAAGTTGGTGCTGTAACTAAGGAAGTTGATGCTGTAACCAAGGAAGCTGATACTGTCACTAAAGAAGTTGATGCTGTAATTAAGGAACCTAATCCTGTAACTAAGGAAGCTGATGCTGTAACTAAGGAAGTTGATGCTGTAACTAAGGAACCTGATGCTGTAACCAAGGAAGCTGATGCTGTAACTAAGGAAGCTGATGCTGTAACTAAGGAACCTGATGCTGTAACCAAGGAAACTGATGCTGTAACTAAAGAAGTTGATGCTGTAACCAATGAAGCTGATGCTGTAACTAAGGAAGTTGATGCTGTAACTAAGGAAGTTGATGCTGTAACTAAGGAAGTTGAAGCTGTAACCAAGGAAGTTGATGCTGTAACTAAAAATGTTGTTGCTGCAACTAAGGAAGTTGATGCTGTAACCATGACTGCTGATACTGTCACTAAGGAAGTTGTTGCTGTAACTAAGGAAGCTGATGCTGTAACTAAGGAACCTAACGCTGTAACTAAGGAAGCTGATACTGTATCTAAGGAAGTTGGTCCTGTAATTAAAAATGTTGATGCTGTAACTAAGGAAGCTGATGCTGTAACTAAGGAAGCTGATGCTGTAACTAAGGAACCTAATGCTGTAACCAAGGAAGCTGATGCTGTAACTAAGGAAGCTGATGCTGTAACCAATGAAGCTGATGCTGTAACTAAGGAACCTAATGCTGTAACCAAGGAAGCTGATGCTGTAACCAAGGAAGCTGATGCTGTAACTAAGGAAGCTGATGCTGTAACTAAGGAACCTAATGCTGTAACCAAGGAAGCTGATGCTGTAACTAAGGAAGCTGATGCTGTAACCAATGAAGCTGATGCTGTAACTAAGGAACCTAATGCTGTAACCAAGGAAGCTGATGCTGTAACCAAGGAAGCTGATGCTGTAACTAAGGAAGCTGATGCTGTAACTACAGACATCTTAGTAAAGGAATAAACTCCTGCTACAAGGCTGATGTTACAATTCAAGCAAATACATAAATAACAATTCAGAGTTAAATATGTAGGTAAATACATTAATAATTCACAAAATAACTCAACAACATGATATTGATCATTATTTTTATGCTAACAGTATTGAAGGACCTTCTGTTAGCCACCTGTGGGAGGTCATTTTTGGGCTCCAAACCCTAGAATTTGACGAAGAAACACCATTTAAACACCTGGATAAAGTATTTTTTTTGAGGCTTAACATTCGAGTGTCCTTATCCTTTAAGGCAGTTCAGTCTTCGTCTCCAGGCCTACAGCAGGTAAGGCTGGGAGTGGTAGAGGTGTTTTCTTTTTATCTTTTTTTTTTTTTTTTGACCCATTATGATTGATGTCCCAGTCCTCGCCAGACTCCAGCTGGGGCGGCCATTTTGAACGAGACGGCTGTAACGCCCCGCTGCAGCAGTCTCTGTGGTGGCAGCGAGGCACTTGCATTCCTTAAGCCACGGAGAGGTCATTTATCAGGCTTCTGGGATTTGTAGCGTTGACGAGTCGCCATCTTTGGTGCTGTAAGAAAAAAAAATCCAAAGTGAGCGTTCAGTGTGTTTCGGTCTCAGAGGCAGAAAACAACAGTGAACAGAGAAATATCGGCGTTTACGGCGTACAAAATTGATTCTCTATTCTTTTGTCAGTACTGGAGCCAGTGCTGCTTGAAGGACCCAGACGACGTTTTCAGAAAGTCTTTTTTATAAGAGCCAGACCGCTCCGTTTTCAGCTGTGGGACTTTCCTAATGAGCGGCATGAAAATAAAAACAACCGTGGAGGATTTTTACGCGTTGTACTTCTGGCTTTTACAATGTTGTATACCATCCAGTGGTCGTAGACGACAATTACGAGACGCATAAGATGGTTTATTCTGGTTGTGTACCTGCTTAAAGGAAGTGTAGTTAACATTCACGTCAGCACTGTAGGTCCTGTTTAGTGAAAGTAATAATACACTGAAATATTATTCACACTCTTTATTCTAATGACATTGAGCTATTCCCATGCCGCTTGTCTTGTGTCACTGGTTCTCAGTTTCATCACACTGTTGTGAAGAATGTAGGGTTCTCCAAGGGTTACGGGTTCCTTCACTTCCTAAAAACGGTGTTGCTTTGAACCTGTTCTCATGGGGAAGTGGTAGGGTTCGGAAAGATAAGAATGCAGCCGTATTCGGGTGGTAAAACCGAACTAATCACAGTTTTCTTTCTTCCTGTAGGGGGTTCTACTTAGGAACCCTCTTTGAAAAGGGAACTTGAAGTATATTTCATTGAAAAGGAAATAGAGTTAAACGGAAAATACGTTGACATTTGGTGTATTGGGGAATCGTGATGTTTACACATTTTTGGTCATCGCTGTATTGTCTTTGTTCCCGTGAGACGGACGTTTGCACCTTTATGAGGGAACCCTTCAAGGGAGAAGTACACCCTGAATGACTTGCTCAACAAGATGTATAATGAAAACATACCAGAATGCCATTCGACTGTGGGATTTAACCCCCTTTTCATCTCTACATAAACAGAGCGATGCAGCGGCGCGAAGCTTGAACTTTCCTGCTAACACCGCCATCGACACCGCCATCGCTAACTAGCCGAGTCGAGTATCTGCTGAATCATATATCTGCGTTGCATTTTGGGACTTTTCCCATTTTTAGAGTTTTACACCAATGTCTCCACTCCTCCTACACTGGATTTCTCAGCAATATGACAGTAAACATCGCTGGAAAAGTGGCGAATGAGAAAATAAGCTCTTGTACTAACATCGAAACCTGGCGGCTATGACTTAATCGTTTTTCTTCCATTAAACACCTTTGTAACTGCACAATCAATAACTATATCACCCTGTGACATCAGCGTGGGACACGACCGCTAACTAAGTTCAGTGTGTTTGCGTCAAAGAAAGAAAGAAAAGAAAAAAAAACAGCTGAGCAAATAATAAGTGAATTTAACAAAAGAAAGGAAAAGAGAAAGAAACGGAGGGATTAAGGACGGCAAACTCTCTCAGCTCTGTGGATTGCATGCAGAAAGGGTGGAGATCAACTGTACAGTCATTGTGGGGCATTATGGGTTATGACAGATGTATTTGTTTGAATACAATGAATCACAAAGAGGGAGACAAAAGCAGCATACCCGCAGAGGCACTAACAAGCTCTCTCTCTCTCTCTCTCTCTCTCTTTCTTCAGCGTGTCCTTTCTTTCCTTCATCATTTTTCACTCTGACTCAAAAAAGCTCCTCTGACAAAAGAATATTTCTCAATGGGAAATGGGGAAACTGATATTTAAAAACAACTCTGTTGTGAAGACTTTCCTGTGGTGGAAAACCTACTGACTGTTACAAAGCACTGACACTGGAGACTCCTTCCATTCAAGTTAAATAAACATCTGAGAGAAAGTTTCTCCATATCAACATTTATAAACACACACACACACACACACACACACACAATTGACTAGACTTACCTGACACCTAGGTAGGTGTTAAGATGCATTAGACATTGGTTACATGTAGTGCCACTGACTGTCCATCCCCATCCCCAGTGAACCTGAGAGAGAGAATCATTCACTGTCGAGTCTCTCGTTCTAGTGCAGTTCAAATATCTGGTGTTTCAATGTGTTTAAAGGAGCAGTTTGTAATATACAGAGCCCTCTGCTGCCTGTGAGGTGAATTACAGCTGCGATTTACAGCTTGTGTGTTGCCTTTTAAGGAAAAGGAACAGGCTAATTTGTGGTCTAAAAAGGCGTGAAATAAACTATCCAAGTTAGCAAGTTAATGCTATTTAAGCTATCTATGGACCTTGACCCTGCAATTTAGGAAATTGACCTTGTTACTAAGGAAGTTACTCCTGTAACTAAGGAAGTAAATAAGGTGAATTCTAACTGCGATAATTACTACGAAGCTATAATTTTCTATGTTTGTTAGCCTTATAAGTTAAAAAAAAAAAAAAAAAGGAAAGCTGAGCAGCTTTGTTTCAGCTGGAGGCGGAGCTAATTTCTAGGCCAGAAAAATGTAAATGCATGCCTGAAGTAAAGAAACTAGCTGATCCATTACACTGAAAAGTTGTGAATTACACTCTAAAGCATCTTTGAATGCGTACACTTCTTACAGGTCACTTTTAAAAATTACACACTGCCCCTTTAAATGTGTGAACAGTACAATAATGTGCTCTGAAAATGTCACCTGAGGCCCTGGCAGCCATGTGAGCCTGTCCGTCCAACATGTAGCCTCCCATCGGCTGACTGTCAGGAGTGTATGGCCCACTGTGACCCACTGCAACGACATACACTCCGGTCAGAACCCTTCTAAAATCAAATACATACCGCTATAGCGTTCCAGTCATGCATTCCCGCTCCCCGCTCCCCTCCCTCTGAAGCCCATTAGCGTACAGTCCGTATGGGGTTTGTGAGCTGTGTCTGGTTAACTGGCATGAGGGCAGCAGTTCAGACCCACAGAAATGCCTTTGAACTTCCCCGGCCCTCCTCCCCAACTCGGCCTGGAGCCTGCCCGAGCCGCGCACCCCCCTCACAGCCCATAAACTTTACTACAGCTCAACAGAAACAAGATTCAGACAGTCGGGAGAAAAAGAGCGAGAGAGAGAGAGAGAGAGAGAGAGAGAGAGAGAGAGAAAGAGAGAATAGAAGTATGAAACATGTCACTCGGTTCAGCGATTCGTTTTGTGTCACTTAATAAAGACCCTTGGAACGCTGTTAACGTCGTTGGTTTGTATTGGACCCACTTAGTGGAAGTGTGTGAGAGGGCAGGCACGACGAGTAGCTTTAGCGGGGGGGTCGGACAGCGTCGGCGTGGACTCACCTGCGCGGTTCGACTGATCGATCATCGGCTGGACTATCCTTCTCCTGGCATTGATGAACCTGGAGAGATAAATATAGTGAGAACAACCTGGTTATATGTCACATTTCCTCTCATCACAGATTACAGTAAGGAACCGGATCTTGATCTCCTGCATGTGTAGTGTACATTTGAAGAAAACATGGTCTCTTGGTGGTTCAACATTCATCCTAAACAGCAAGGGACATGTGTGTGGGTATGATACAATAGGCGCACCAACATAACGGGTTCTGGGTTTGTAAAGCGGTTCTACCTGGAACCTATCATGAAAGTGGGAAAGTCTTTCCCCAGATTGTTGTTAGACCGAGTTTGGGCATAGAACGTAAAACCTCTTTACTCCAAACTCACCTATAATGGTGAAAGTCTAAGGGAAGTCATTGGATTCCCTCAATAAAAAATTGTTTAAAAAAAAAACATTTATTTTATAGAACGTTTTGTGAATTTCTGTATAATTCGTTGTTTCTGATTCAGGACTACTTTCAACAGCCAGTTTCCACATAAACACCAAACATCACAACAACAACAACAACAACAACAACAACAACAACAATCCCGATCATTTGAACAATTCCACGATCATGCTTGTTTTTTTTTTTAAGCGTACAGTCGAGATCATCTGCAAAATAAATCTGCAAAACGTTAATAATGTAAAAAAAGGAAGAAGCTATTTCACGTAACAGATCGTTACATATAATCCGCAAGACGCGATGATAACTGGATATACACAAATGAACCAGTTCAAAAGTTTACACACCCTTGATTCTTAAAACCGCGTGTCGTAACCTGGATGATCAACGAGTGTTTTTATGTTCTGTGAGAGTTCTTCATGAGTCTCTTGTTAGTCCTGAGCAGTTAAACTGCCCGCTGTTCTTCAGAAAAATCCTCCAGGTCCTGCACGTTCTCTGCTTTTCCAGCGTCTTCTGCATATTTGACTCCTTTCCAACGGTGACTATATGATGCTGCGATCCATCTTTTCACACTGAGGACGACCGAGGGACTCGTACACGACTATTACATAAGGTGCAAACGTTCAGCGATGTTCAAGAAGGCAACACGATATATTCAGAGGGGTAAACTTTGCAGATGATGTCTTCTGGGAGACATGTAAATGTCTTCTGTGGCGTCTGAAGGGCGGGGCTAAATGAAAAATAAGATCTTACAACATAATAGTAAGAGTTTACACCGATCATCCGATCAATATAGAATGTATCGCTAGGCACAAGGCAGAGAATTTTAATTGGTGCTAGATGACAAGCACATAGCCCGCGGGTTGTTATAGTACACAACGTATTTACATCCTTTTTCTTTAGTTTTTACCTTCACAGCTTCAAGACCTCCTCTCATAACAAACCTATTCATGATGACTCTGTTATTAATAGAGTGTTACGGCTGTAGTTTTAAACGTGCTTTGAAAGTTTATTCGCTTTGTTCAATTCAGAAACGTGAGAGACGTGTCGAACCTCTAGTCCGTGCTCGTCACACACACGCTGCACATGCGCCGGACAGGGATTAGGTCGGGAACGCGGTGGAGTACTCCTTTAATGTCAGTGTGCAGTCGCCGCCTCAGAATGCTTTTTAGTATCTTAGTCCCCTAAAGTGCTTGACCTTTCACCTCTTGACTCTGCGACCCCATGACGTCACACACCGAGCAGAGGTGCAGCTCTGGTCTTCCTCAGTCTAAAAACCCCCTCGTGACCTCTGACCTGAAGGTGCCAGTGCTCTGGGTTCGTACATGATTTATGTCCCCGCTGTTTGACCTCGGGGCGCACGGTTCCATTTCCTGTTCCCTTGAAAAAAAAAAAAAAAAGCTGGGGGTCGTACGCCACAAATGGCCGGCGCTGGGCTAATGAAGGTTACGCACCAGAAATGGTAAGAGCTCAAATAATTTATGGAGGACAAACGAATCTTGAAAATGTATATTTTTTTAAGAAGGTGTCCTTGACTTTAAATGAGATTCAGAGCATTAAAGCGAGTGGACGAAGTGATTCCATTTGAAATGATTTAAAGTGCTAATCCATAATCAGACATCACTCTCTCCACCATCTCTCGGAAACAAGGGTACTAAACCGTACCTTACCTCGTCACCCATATCTTTTATACATGTAGATACAGTGAACCTTTAGCGATTACTGAAATGTACCATAATTACCTTTTGGAATAAAGCGTTACACTGCATGCAGCTTTCTAGGTAAAAGACACATGTACAAAACTTGTACGTTTACGAGTACCACCTCGAAGACAAGGAAAGGTGCCGTTTAGTACCCTTTTCTTCTAAGAGTCCGTATCATTGTACTACCAGGGATATGAATATTAAACCTGACCCCAGATCAGCACCGTTGCCAATAAATCAGCTCGGTTGCGACACGCCACCTGTCCAGTGACCAATCAGAGCCGAGAACAAAACCCCATACGGTTGCGAATCCTTCCCCCTCTTTTAGGGGTAAAAGTTTGACCCTTGGCTGACCCCTCGATTCACACCATGAGGCTGGGTTTTTACGAGCACCAGGCTCTGCCTCCTCATCATACACACACACGCACACCGCACCCTCACACACACGGTAAGCATGTACCATAAATACAACGCACATGGTAAATATTCTACGGCTATTCGAGGCGCTCTCACAGAGCCGCGAATGAAGGTTATGCACCAAGACGCGCTCGCACAACACGAGCGCTATGCGTTCATCATGCGTCGTGGTTGAACTTCGTACTTCATAGGATAGATTTTAAGGACAAGTACTGGAGAAGTACTGAATCTGGACGATTCATTCATTCAAGTCTAGGTCAGGAATGAGCGCATATGTGTTGTTAGGGACACTTGGGCTGCTTAACCTCAGAACTTAAAAACACATGGGTCGCACCATCATAAAACGTCCCCCTGGCCTCACCGTAATGTGGGGTTATGTAGCGGTCAGGCATTGTGTGTGTGTGTGTGTGTGCGTTGTGCGTGTGTGGGTGTACGTATTTAAATAAACCAGTCCAGCTGTTCACTGTGAAAATTCTGTTTAATTTGACAAGTGCTTGTTTGCACTCCTTGTGCCGCCCCTTCACCTGTTCTGACGACGGACCACACTGGTGCCACGCAAAGGCGCATTCTAGACAGATCTGGCAATCGTTCTAGATTGGCACCATCACCAGAGAATGCGTACCTACAATGAAAATGATTTTGGTGCGTAAAAATTGAGTTCTAGAGTGACCCAGGGACGATCGAGAGCGTCACTGTCGGCAAGCGAGTGCGGAACTACAGCGAAAACGAATTCGGTACGTTCCAAATCCAACCCGTATTCTAGAACGATCTGGCAAACATTCTACAAAGTCGTCACCACCAATTGAACTGGAACTATAACGGAAAAAAAACTCGTACGTTCCAATTCTGGAATGATCTGGCAACATCCGAAAGACATCACTATCACCAAGGGAACTTGGTTAACTAACAAAAAAGAATATGTTGTGTTCTAATTGTATTCTAGAACGTCCCCGTCGCCGAGGGGACGAAGAAGGACCACGATGTCAAATAATTAGGTGCGTTCCAACTGAACTCGTGTGTACGATGTGGGACGGCGAAGACATAGGCAAGTGGTTAAAGAAATACGGTTGCTAGGCAACTGAGAAATATGGACGGTAGATAATATACACAGTAACTACATCACCGCCACGACACGTCGTTTATTTATACGAAGAACACAAACACGAAATCGTATTAAGCTAGCTTTAGCGTCACTCTGTACACACTAAGGCATCGCGAGAACGAACTATTAGCACCACTATACACAAACTAAATCGTGTTGTGCGACAATTGTGCGACTTTAAGGTGAAAACACACTCACCAGTTGTTGACCTGGAGGATTGTGAGACCTGTATCCTGAGCTAACTGCTTCTTCTGCTCTTCAGAGGGGTACGGGTGCTAACACAGAACAGAGAACACACGTCAGTTATACTGATTTTAAATAAAGGTTGTTTCTATATTATCACACTAATGATACGATCATTATCCGATAGCAGGGTTTTAATTCCAGTGGTAAAGTTCCTGAAGTTGAAGCTGCTATCGGATCGGACGTCTACAGTTAATCTGGTCTCCTGTGATATATTATTTTCTCCCGTCTGTCGGAGGAAGAATACACCGCAGACTAATGCTGGGTTTTAGGTGACGACTTGAGAACAAGGAAGTATACGGAAAATGGATAGAAATGTACAAAGGTTTTAATAAAATAGCATAACACAGAACTGGAACTGGAAGAGAAAAAAAAACACACAATGGTGCCATGAGGAAGAAATATACAGAATACACAGTGTGATGAACTAATAACAATGCACAGGAAAGGTTAGAGAAAATAAACCAATGAGCTATGAGCGGCGGAGATACTGAAACTAAACCGGGAGACCTGAGAACTAATCACACAGCTTTGTACGCTGAAGTGGGAAGTCTGAGATCGACTGGGTACTTGGTACGTTTGAGGTACAAAGCGGGAAAGAACACGGACGCCTAGGTGAAAACGTGTCTTTCGTTAGCAGGAAGGAGGCTAGTTAACGTTCGTGATGTGTTCACTTTCTCAGACTGTTTGGTCAGTGTTATAAATTTACACAGCGAACGCGCGCTAAAACAAACGCTCTTTTAATCTCGTTTAAAATCCGAGAAGTGGCGTTTTATTTACTCGACGGTCGACGGTGTACGCAGATATGTTGCGTCATATGACGTCGTATGATGAGGTATTCTGGTTTTTCGTAGGTTGGAAATTCAGAGTTACGACCTTTTTTCGTATTTTTATTTTTTTCCATCGCTACACCCAGAAAATAGCGACGAGGAATTTGTTAGCTTATTAGTACAGCTATTTTGCGAAAAAGTTACCTTTTTATTTTTTTAAGTTGTATGAACTGGACATGGTCACTTGTTAAAGAACCTCCCTGTTGTTCAAATGATAGAAAGCAAATTATTAACTAAAAATACAGTTTACTTAAGTCGTTAGAACGTCCTTAACGTCTTCATGCCTTTAGCGTGATGCTAGTTATCTATATTTTGTGTGTCTGCTCATTCACACGGCTATTTGTACCATTGAACAGAAATAAATAGAAACTGTTCGACAAACCTACAGCTGGAGAGGTCACATTAAGCTAAGCGAAGTGAAAATAAAGGCTAGTTGTGATGTCATGTGATCAGCCTTGCTAACTAGCTAGGTTTGTTTGTTGATCCAGGAAGCTAGGCAAGCTGTCTAGCAAGCTAGCTATAGTTAAGCTAATTATTTTAGCCTGTTGTGTAGTTGGAACGCAACAAAATAAGTAGGAAGTTTGCCTGTCATCTATGAGTAAATTATAACGTGCGATTAGAACAATAAAGTAGTCTAAGATATGGATCAGTTGTGAATTTTTCCCTTTGGAAACGTCTAGATTTAGCTTTGAATTCGACAAAATTCCACAAACGCTTTATTTGTTGGCATCTCATGACAATATACTACAAATCTTTTCATATTTCAGGAGCTGACAATCCTTGACGCCGGTGAAAGATGTCGTCACAACCCCGAATGATGTATGAACAGTTCCGTAACAAAAGATATAAAAACAACAGGACAACAGGAAACGTTCGGTGCCGGCGGTGCCAATCTGAACGCGTTTACATTCTGGTTGCTAAACGCACAGCAACAAAGTAATTACGGATAACAATCCCACAATCAAGGGCAACACAACCCCTAAACCCTGGTCGTAATCCCAGAGGAAATCTGCGTGGAAATGAACAAAACCACCGCGTGTGATTACGCACTGACCCTGGATCAGAAGCTAAATCTCATCAGGAGCTGAAAATACAGAGAGGCCGGCGCTAAATCTGACCCCAGGTCAGCGGCGTTAACAACTCGGCCAGGGTCCAGCGTTTGGGTGCTGAACACCTGTCGCTATTGCTCTGCTAGCAAATGGAGGGTGAGCTTTAGTGAGCTTTAGTGGTTTACAGCTGAACGAGCCTGGTTTGCTCCCTGGGTGTTGAGGAAGTAAGTGTGTGTGGAGGCGATTATCCTGTTTTCTGGGGTAGTAAAACTGTTAGTGCCCTAATTATCAGTAATTGTGGGGGAATTAAAGTTAAAACACCTTTAAAACACGCCATGTGTGCGCACAGGCGTATACAGATACTGTGTTTAAAAAAAATACCAATGGAACCATCAAGAAGCATTTAAATTTAAACAGAATTAAAATAATAATAATAATAATAATAATACAATAGCAAATCTGCTTCAGAGTCTTCTACAGACTGATATTTTTTATCACGGACGTTTCCAGTTATCACCACCTCCCCAACATTCCTCTGAGATTAACCTGCCTAGATGCCAAAAGCGTTTTTTTTTTCCCCGTCAGTGTCCAAGCTCATGAGATAAAGTCCGTCTATTCGGGTTCCTCACTTTGACGGCGAAACATCCGACGATGCTGCCGCATGTTTCCTTTTCGGACGTTCCTACACACATAAAAGTTCCAGTTGTTAAATTGACACTTCTAGTGTAGGTGTAAGTCTGTGTAGATACAAAAGGAAGAGTATTATACTCTTGTAGGTGTTAATTAGATGCGTTTGGAAAACATGACAGAACAGAATTCTCGCTCCAACACAGAAATATTTAAATTTAAAATGTATTCAATTGTAAAATTCAAGATTGTATTAGCATAATGTATTGTGATAAAATATCTAATGATGTGAACTTGTATTGTATTTTCAACATATCTATGTGTGGTTGTTTTGTTTTTATTTATTTATTTTTTAATTGATTTTTTTTTTTTACTCTGAGTAACCCACACAAGAAAAATACCACCATATACGAAATGTAGAATTTGAAAATTTCCCAAAAATGTTTGTTGTTATTTATTCAGACGTTCACAACCGATAAGTTTGCCTAAAAATACAGTACACCTAACAGAATTATGAAACAAAAACCAAACAAACAAAGACAAAGACAACATATAACGCAAAAGGTTCGATGAAAATAAGGAAAATTGTTTTTACAGTTTATCTGTAAACACGAGCAATTCCAAGAATTCAAAAACGAAACGTTGGAGTAAAAATCGAACACAATAATTATCCAAACGTCCTTACAAATACTTCATAATGTTTCGTTTGGGGTTTTTTTTGCATTCAACTTACATTTCATTTCTCTCTTCCTTTCTTAGCCTATTTAATATATTTAACACATTAGATAAGGTGTATCTCCAAGAGGATAGGAATAATCTTACTGTTCCCCATTAGACAGGTCCCCACAATGAAAAGTCCTCAGAAGTACAGTAAGACAAAACAAAATATTTGAACACAATAAATGTCCAAATGTCTTTACAATACTCTATAATGTTTTTTTTTGTTTGTTTGTTTTTGCATTCAACTCTTGCGTTTCATTACTCTCTTCCATCTTAACCTATTTAATATATTTAACACATTAGATAAGGAGTATGTTATATAGGTCCTGCCCACTGAAGTATTATTTCTTGCCTTCGTTTAGATTTTTTTAAATTATATTTCTGGAAAACATGAACAATCTTAAGACTGAAATGTGTAAAATCATCAATAAACAGGCTGACTATTCTTATATTTCATTTATAATCATGTCACAATAAGAAATATTTCATACATTTGCTCATATTCAAGATATTTCGACTTGTTTTCACTTATTGTTTTGCAGTGTAGTAATATTTACTACTTTATTTACTGTACTACGTTTTAGCATTGAGTACTTTTTCTTTGTTGTTGTTGTTGTTTGTTTTTATACATCAGTTACTACGTACTTATGGTTTCAAAACACAAACTATAACTCGTGCTTTTTACGTTATGAAATAAGAAATTCTGAGCATTTCTTGCATTACTACGATGTAAAATACAACAAATGTGGAAATGACTTGTAGTCACTAAAACTATGTATCTGTTCAATTCTAGGTACTTTACGTACTGTAACGTGGAATCTTTCGTAATCAACAAAAGTGACTTCACAAACTCGGGATCGTGACTTGAAGGAATAAAACACAAAGTCAGGGAGCGAATGGATTTTCTGATAATCCCCTGCCTCTCCATCTCTCTTCACTCCACCAATCTTCGCTTACCACCTCAAAGAGAGGGGAAAAATGAGCTCTCATGATGAATCGCCTCTCCTCTCTTTCATTCTCTCCTTCATTTTTCTTTTTTTCCTTCACCCCCTCCCTATTTTTTCCCCTGCTCTCGGCTCGGGGCAGTGACGGAAATTCCCCACGGCTTTTTGCAGGGTCCTGGGTCCCTCGATGAGGCTGTCAGCTCCGTAATGGATGATGTTTTGATAACAGTGAGTTCGACCCTGGACAGATGGAGGAGAGGAGAGGAGGAGAATTGGGAAAACCAAGGGATCTTTGGCCCCCCATTTACTAAAAAAAAAAAAAAAAAAGTTAAAAAAAAAAAAAAAACCAACCCTCCTCCACCTCAACAATGTTTTTCACCCATTTACCTTAGTGACACTAATAGAGTCTCGTTCATTGCTTCCAAATGTCTCAGCACTTCAAAAGGAACGGTAAGACAAACAGAAAAGACGCAAAACTAAAATCAGTAGTGTGAAAAAAATCCCGCTGGAGATAAAAATAAATAGCCACAAATGAAGGAAACCACAGGCTGTTAATAAAAAGAGGACAAGTCATGAAGAGGGCAGCGCTGCCAGTCTCTGATCTATGGTGCAAAAGTAAATATGTGTGCCGACATGTGTGTGTGTGTGTGTGTGTGTGTGTGTGTGTATGTGTGTGTGTGTATGAGCATGTTTTTAAATCTTGGTGGGGACCGAATTTCTCCAATAGGAATAATCTGACTGGTCTCCTTTAGGCAGGTCCCCACAAAGAAAAGTGCTTCTCCAAACACCCCCCCCCCCCCTTTATTTTATTTTTTGTTTTGTGCAGATTTTAGTAATGACAATAAAATAAAATAAAATGAAAATAAAAGAAACAAAAAGTTTCCATCTGGTTACTGAGGTTCAAGGTTCAAGGCAGATTTAGGTGTAGCATAGTAATAATTAGCTGTTTTAATGACTATTTCAATGGAAAGTCCTCATAAGTAGAGTAAGATGAAGCTGTGTGTGGGGGATGTTTTTAAATCTTGGTGGGGAGCAAATTTCTCCAAAAGGATAGGACTAATCTTACTGGGCCCATTAGACAGGTCCCCACAATGAAAAGTCCTCATAAGTAGAGTAAGACATACTTATGTGTGTGTGTGTGTGTGTGTGTGTGTGTGTGTGTGTGTGTGTGTGTGTGTGTGTGTGTGTGTGTGTGTGTGTGTGTGTGTAAAACACCACGGACTTGTTAATTAGCCTGGCGCCTGGGATTCTGACAGCTACCCTGAAGATGAAATTAAGCAATAATCAGCAGGCGTAGGTCGGCGAAATTAAATTTTACAAACATCAGCATGAATATGAAATGTACACAGTGAGAGTTTAAGAGGGAGAGCGTGCGGGTGGGCGAGTGAGCGCTGGAGTCTCGAATACATTCTCCTTTTCTTCTATTTCAGACCTCGTGACATCAAAGGGAGCTCAGAGGATGGGGACGGGCCGGACCGTTTTGCTGTGGTGTGTACTTTCTCCGCGGGTTACTCTGCGAGATATGAGCAGCCGGACAAATGAAGGATTCTATGGTATCTGTGACCTCTGACCTTTAACGAGCTTTGGAGAACTTAGACAAAGTTTGTCCACGTGTCCACGATTTGTAGCACGCGTTTATAGGTCTTTGTGAAACGTGTTTTGTGCGACTTGGTCCACTTAACTATTGCAGTTATCGGGAAAACGCCTCCAGAATTAAAGTACATCGACAAGTATGAAGTCATGGGCATGCAAAAGCGAAGTCCCAACACCGGCGACACAACACTGTGAGTCTGTGTTACATTACAGCACGTGTCCTAAACCCTGCACGTGCATTAAGCGTTTTCTGTCGCACCTAAAAAAAATATATATATATATAAAAACCTGCAGTGTGATGTTTTATTGGCCGCTACAGAACGTTAACGCAGGGCGTGTGTCATCGGGGGCATGCGTTTGATTAGTGAGATATGAAATGAGAGACGAATGCCAGCGCTGTTCCCGTTCACTGCTGCTGGAGGCTTAACACACTCTGCTGCACATCTGCTAACAGGAGGGCGGCAAATTACACGCTAATTACCCAACACAGAGTACAGCCCGTGTGTGTGTGTGTGTGTGTGTGTGTGTGTGTGTGTGCACGCTTAAGTAAAATAGCGATAGAAGGGACGAGACAGCTACATGCCTTCTTGATGTGAATTTTTTTCAAACAATGGCACATTTTTAAACAAGACACATTCTGTACATTTAGATCAATTATCGTTTTCATTCATAGCTCATAAACGCCAGCTGAGAACTTCTGTCCAAAGTGCAGATACTTTCATTATACTTCTATATGTATATTTACTACTATATGTAAGTTCTCCTATTTAATAATCCCCAATTAATATTTTCACACCAAAAATGTTTTTAATTAATTTGGTCATTTATTTCATTTTTTTTTCTGTTTAGTTTTTTTGCGACAGACATAGTTGACTACTTTTTCCTGTTCCTGTTTCCCTTTTTGATGTACTTTCAATTTATACACATAAAAAAAGACTCTGTACCTCAAAGGCATGGTATAATTTTTTTCTAGATAAATTCTAGTCTAACTTTTTGCCTATTCAGTTAACTGTATAGCTGTCAACAGTAACAAAGTGAAAAACACTAACGCATCTGGCAATTCACACAGATTTGCTAGAAACATGATCAAAATAGATGTGAATTACTAGATACATTTGTCATGGTTTTTTTTCCTTTTCTTCCACCTTTCTTTCTGTTGGAAGCTACACATTTACTTTTACATTTATGGCATTTGGCAGACGCGCTTATCCAGAGCTACTTACATTTATCTCATTTATACAACTGAGCATTTGAGGGCCCAGCAGTGACACACTCACAACCTTCTGATCAATAATCCAACATCCAATTTGTGCTAAACAATGGCAAAAATCTATGTATAAAATTGAAAGTACAAAATGCCAAAAAATAAATAAAATTACCAAAAGAACCAATTTAACAAAGGGTTGAATCTGGTGAGGCTCGATAAGTTCTCCTACTTCATCACAGTAACATAAACCTTTACTTAATCTATTTTAACATTAAGATGGTTGGCTATATTTAATAATATTTATTAAAGTCTTTATTAAATATTTATGTAAGCCTTCATCTGGTATTTAAATGTTTTTACTGCAGAATATTTACTGTGGTTTTTGGACAGTACAGGTACTTTCCAAGTAACGATTATGTACAATAAAAGGAAAAGGACAATAAGGAATTTGAACACAGATTTTTTTTTTTCTGTATGACAAAAATGGCTTAAATTTGGTGTTGGGCCACTTTATGTCTCAGTCTATGCAAAAACATTTTTTTTTATTCTTAGCCGTAATGTTTCATACCTCTAACAGTAATCTTTTAATATTTGGTGTAACGCTAAAAGAAAGAAGTTGCAAAAGTAAGTAGCTCACATACTGTATATCCACAAATGACCCTTATATCACTTCAGTCTGATTCTTTCTAACTGCAGTGGTACAAATTTTTTGTAATGAATTTCTTAAAACTACCCCATTGCCTGTTCGCATTGGCTTGATCCAAAGGAATTCCTTAAAATTAAAGGTGTAAAATAAAATAAAATAAAAAATTTTAAAGTCATTTAGACCAAAATGTTGTAATAATTTGTAAAATAAATAAATAAATAAATAAAGATACACCAAACCATTAAAAACATTTCAGTTTTCAAAGTTAAATTCAATCAATAAAGTACATTTTTAAAAATTCTAGTATGGGAATAAATATGTGAATTTACGATGCTCTATTAAATCTAGTATGTACATAGGAAAATTATTAAGTTAATATATTACACTATACAAGCGAGGAGTGCAAGTATGGAACTACGGGTGCTTGGAGGCCAAAATATCTGCTGAATTTTTGTTGTTGTTGTTTATGTCCTAATTCTTTAGAGGTGCACTGCAATAAAACTATTTTTTAAAAAACAAGTGTATTAAATATTGTTTAACATTTCTTATTTTGATCAAACAAATGAAATTAGTACACCTATTTCTAGATTCCCAGTTTTTAAATGTTTAAGCTTCATCTTTTTTTTTTCATATTTCTAGAAATATATGCTTGATAAAAACAATGTCTTAATATAGAAAATAGAACGATTAGACAATAGAACTAATGTTATAATTGTTTTATGAATCATATGATGAAAAATATTCGACAATTCTGCCTATATTTAAGATATTCTCACTTGAGAAGATTATTCTTCACAGTCTTTGGCCTTGCGTTGTGTGTTTATACTCTTGTGTCTGCGAACCCTTAACGTAATGCAGCCCTTGTAAAATCATGGTAAACCGATAGCACCAGCACTTTAGGCTGAGCTGTACTGTAATGTATGGCTTTTTAAGAGTCTCCCCAGTAGCCTATAACATTTTTTATTGTGTTTAATCTTACAATCAAACTGCCTGTGTGATATGTGTTTTAAGGCAAATTTTTTGCTCGTGAATAAACTGCGTATGTGTAATGGCTGGTGTGGAATGTTGTCCTTTCGGAGGCCCACGATTTGCTCAAACAGTAAAATAAATTCTTACACTCCTCCTTAAACATCCATAAACAGAGAGCTGCATAGCTTTCATATACGATTCCTATAAAACATTTATACCGTTTGTGTACACAACAATGGAAAACTCAACCAAAAAAAAAAAAGTCAAAAAAGAGTAAAATCTTATTAAATATTTGTTCCTACTGTTAGGTGCTGGAACAACCATGCTCGCATGATGTTGGTTGCCACTTTAGGGAAGATCCCTCGTTTTTTGTTGTTCCTCCTGTCCTTGTCCGTCTCGTCGTCGTCCCCTGTGCTTGGAGAAGCAGCACCGTGGTCCAAAAGGTCACCTGTTGTCGAAAGCGTTCCATAAATAACTTTCTATAAATGCACTTGTATGTTTATATAGCGTTTTTTTAAGAGGGTAGTAAAACAAACTCTTATTAACTATAAATTCAAATGTAAATCTTACCAACTTACCAAAAGGGGAACATACTGTAGATGTCGATATTGACATTAAACATTGGGCTCTATTTATTTTCGCAAACAAGAATGTTTCACAAATCCGTACATCTAAAAAGAGCCAAACGTGGCGGAAGGTTGCACAAAATATTCAAAATATCACATACAAAAATGTTCTTTTTAACCGTTGAAAAATTCACCGTCTCCTCGTGCCATCCCTACAAACAAGCCAGCTCGCTAACTGCTAGTAAACTAGTTAGCATTTGTCATAAATTGACAAATAGTGATTGGGATTAGCATCATCGTACATAAACAAATTTGTCAATATATAACATAAAAATCCAAATAATTTTCACTACCATTACCTAAAGTAGCAGGCCTAGCATTTAGATTCTGTGGCTGAGGTGAATTGAGTGCTGAGGTAACACAAATCGATGCGATCTAATTAGCTATGTCAACCCATTTCCTCCAGTCGTTCCTACTATCTAGCCAGCTAGCTAACTGCAGAGCTTAATGAAAAAGTTTAGTAAAAACATTCAATGTAATGGGTCTTCATACCAAAAAACACCTTAAAATCAGCTTAAACATGTCATGTAAAAATCCATCCTGTTATCTCTAGTAGCGAATACTAGCTACCCAGCTAGCTAACTGAAAGTAAACTAGCTCACAATTGAAAGTGAGTTGTAAGTATCAGAATTATGTGTAGTGATTTATTTAACAACAGCCAAACCTGTTTAAATATATAATAAAAATCCAAATAATGTTCAATAACATTTATATATATAACATTTTTTTACCTAAATATTAAATACATTAGCGAGCTAAGCATGGAATGTTTCTGGTGACCACACTGTGGAGCTGAGGTTAGCAGTACAGTTAGCATTTGCTATCATAAGGAATGTCACTTCCTGACTATTACACACACACACAGACACACACACACAGGCTAACACGTACAAACACATCAAACATACATATACACTAGCCAACAGACTTCATCTGTGTGTGTGTGTGTGTGTGTGTGTGTGTGTGTGTGTGTGTGTGTGTGTGTGTGTGTGTGTGCATGTGCGTAACATGCTCTAAAACATAGTTTGTGCTGCTACAGTTTATTTGTGCAGTTATGTGTATTTATACTGAGTCCATCTGGCCAAGGAGCACACACACACACACACACACACACACACACATCCATACAAATACTGCCTTGTGATGCCTCTGAGATCATTCCATTCATTAGAGATGCGTAATTAATAATGCTAACCCTGATCTACGCTAACCTTTTAGCTTTTTAGCAGAGACCACTGATCGTTTTTTTTTTTTTACGGTGCTATAAGATTCACACTTAAAGTTTGCACTTAATTTTTCATTAAAGTCATAATTACTAGTGAGAGCTTGGGAAAACAATTTTGATAGCTGAGGGTTGTTGTTTGTTTGTTCTTTTACATTTGGGCTTTGCTAACCTTCAGCTTTTTTTAACAGGGCTGAGGAAAGGCTAGTGTTTAGTGTTCGGAGGTAAGTAGGTCTTTCGTTTTTTGTTTAAAAATATACAGTTGACCTAGTAGTGACTGATTACGCTATAAACGAGGTCTTAAACCTTGGTTGTATTATGTCCTTTTTTTTCCATTTCTTTTTTTGCAATGGGTGAAAATAAATCCAGCTAGCTAACTAGCAGGAAGGTTCAATTCTCGATTATATTTTACCACAGTAAGGTTAAATTCTCGATTCTGATTGGTCAGGACGTGTTGAATAATTTTCTATAACAGAAGCTCTGACAAAAGTGCAAATCGCGTTCGTGCTAATACGTCACGCACCCGTGCTAATACGTTATATACGTTCTATAGTAACAGCTCATTCCCAAGGACTTGTATGGAGGACACTCCACGTAACCCAAGTCAAATAAAATAAAATAGAAAAATAGAAATGGTTGATTCGGTGAGCTTTTCTGTAAGGAGATGTTTATTTCACATTCATGTTTCCAGTGTCAGTAACAGTCAGAGGAAAAGCTTTCAGTTTTCCGCACAGAGGATGTTGCATTTCGCGGGTTCTTTATTACAAGTTAACTTTAAGAGACAGTGAGAGAATGGCAAAACGTACGAAGAAATTACGAAAGTACTTTGTTTCACAGATGTTGCACAACATTAAATGTAACTAAAAACGAATAAAACGTACAACAAGTTGTTCTTTAATTTAAAGAAAAGAAATAAATAAAGGGAAGCGTTGGTAAATTGCAGTGGTATAAGAGAAAGTGAACACTTTGGGATGTGTTGTTATAGGAAATAAACATATCTAAAGGAGCTTCCTGTCACACATTTATGACGTACTTGTAGGAAAACACAAACTCTGAGCTGTCGCGAACAACGTGACAATTTCACATGTACGTTCACAACCCGAGACGGTGATTCTGGTGTCGAGGACAAACAATTCTATGCAAATGAGCTATGATGTGGAACGGCGACGAATGCATTGCGACGAATGGCTCCGGGAAGTTCTATGGCACGGGTTGTCCGATGTCCCCAGAAGTCTCTACTCTCAGAACTTCAGCTCCCACTCGGGTCCAGTTCTGAGGCAACGATGGCAAATCAGAAGACAGAAGCTAAACCAATAACCACGTTTTATATCTTTTCCTGAGTTTCATTACAAAATTAGACAGTTGATTGTATACATTTTGGCTGTTACTAAGAGTGGAATGCTCGGACGATTTTGATTGGTGCATCGATTTAAAACGCAACGATCGAAACGAATCGAGGCAACAATAATAAATCAATTTATCGTCAATGACATAAGAACATAACAGGCTAGCAAGAGGATTTGCCCGTAACTCTGATACGTCAAATAGTCCTTCTCTGTGTAAGTATCATTTGCCAATTAACGGTAGACAAACAAAGTTGGTCACGTATCAATCTGAGGCCAGTAAATGATATCGTATAAAAATCGTAACGTTGTTATATGAACTGAATCGTACCGGAGCAGATTCAGTGGTATGTGAATCAAATAATGAATCATTGCTTTAAGAATTGAAATCATATCGTATTGTACGTAAGCCGGAGGTTTCTACCACTAGCTATTAGCATTGCTTATCACAACTCAGATAGGCCACGCCCACAAGAGACAACAGTAGTGGTCGCAACACTACCATGAGACAGACCTGTGTTGACATCATCGGCTTGCCCCTAGCTAGTTTAGACACATGGTTATTTTGAAACAATGAGCCAATTGTCAAGCTTGTGGTTCAAATAATAAACTGTTTACTGTCTCCAGAAGTGGATAAGTTCCAGACGACAAGACATGTATCTTTTGTTTTTCAAAGATGACTCGAAGTGAATGGAAGACAGTGGAAAGCTTCT
>CM022772.1:18365264-18390264 GCA_012411365.1 Ameiurus melas
TGGTCCTTGTTCTGTATTAGACTTTAAGACACACACACACACACACACACACACACAAAAATTACAATTCATTTATTATTATTTTTAAAGAAGAAGACTACATGCAGGTACGATTTAGTAGGAAATGTAGCCGCGTGACACATGACCATTTTACTCACTGTAATAAAAGCTTTCTTTCTTTCTTTCTTTCTTTCTTTCTACTCACTCTAAAAGATCAATCCATCCTCTTCAAACAGAAGGTGCATTGTGTATTTGCTTGCCTACAATATTTCTACACATATTTCATTTTTTTCACTTGTATCCACATCCATACAGGTTGTCTTTTAACCCCTGATATACAGTATAACCTAGTCAGGATTTTTTATTTTATTTTTATTTTTTTTTATTTGACATATTTGTTTGTTTGTCTTGTAAATCACTTATATTGGCATGTCTTAAAGCAAATTCTTTTAAATTTTATCATTCTATTGAATGTAGTGCAGTAAATAATGTGCTACAGTACACACAACCAAACCCTGACACAGCTTTACTGACACAGTCGGGATTGAGAAGTGCATTAGGACGTGTTTTCCCACACACACACACACACACACACATACACACCCAGTGGTTATTTATTCCTGGTGTATAGAATAAACAAGATCACGCGCATGCGCGCACACGCCGCGTCTCGATAACCACCCGTAAGAAGCGAGAGTTCTGAGGATTTATTGGCCAAACCGAATTTATTCCGCTTCGTTGCGCTTCAAACGGGGCTGTAAATTAAATAAAGCCGAGATGAGATAAAGGCTAATCTTAATACAATCCTGCAGATTAGATAAAGAGACTGACTTGATCCGCGGTGCCGCCGGAGTTTCGACTGAAATCCTCACTGTCGGATTTGGAAGATCCTTCTCTGTCATCCACCACCAGGTCCATCGGCATCTTCCCTTTCAGACAGTTGATGTACCGGTGGCAGAAATTATCGCAAAGCTCGTGGACCTGCAGTGGCAAAAAATAAATAAATAAATAAAATCAATGAATACATACGTTTACAAATATCACGTGATCACGTTTGCTTGTTTGTTTGTTACACGTGGAAAACATGTGAAGGTGCATTCGGCGTGTTCATGCCCTGACACCGTATGTAAACACGTCACACCGTGTGAGTAACAGGCTCTGGGATGAAGGATTATAGAGCAATATGCCCTACACGTGGAAAAGGAACACGAATGGATGGATAAGGGGGAAATTAGCCTGCACGTGCGAATAAACGAATCACGTGTAGGGGGAAAAATATATATATATAAAAATAAAAAAAAATTTAAAAGACGTATACATTTAAAGTGTGGTTTTTGAGATTATTATGTAACAATAATAATAATAATAATAATAATAATAATAATAATAATAATAATAATAATAATAGAAACTCACCTTCTCTAATTCTAAAAGATGAAAACGCAGCACTTGTATGGCCTGCACCATCTGTGAAATAATCATTTATTTATTTATTTTTTACATTAATTAGCCAACTAATTATTTATTTATTTATTTATTCTGTACATTTTTGACATGAATTTGTCATGCAATTGGCGCAAATACTTCTCCTACCAGGTTATCTAGGTCTGGACTGGGCGTGAAAAACGGCTTCTCTGCCCTTATCTGGAATGAAAACAACATGCTTTTTAAACGATCCTAAATAACACTTTTAATAATAATAATAATAATGATAATGATAATGATAATGATAATAATAATAATAATAATAATAATAATAATCCTTCATTTTAGCGCATGCGCAGTCGGGCTCAGAGTTCACCGGCGTTTATTCGACACGACTCATTAGAAGTCACTGAAGCCATGCAGAGTGTTACAGGTGGGGAAGTGCGACCTGTTTAGAAAACACGGTAATGTCCTCGTCGAAGGATGCGGAGGAGCAGACATCCGCCGCCAGGCCGCTCTCTCTCGGAGTACACGTCGCTAATTCACATTTCTCAAAAACCAGTGCAAGCAGAGGGAACAGAGGGTGTCTGCATGGAAAACAAAACAAAACAAAAACAAACAAACAAACAATTCAAAAACCAAACACAACACATGTTTATTTCTGTAAATACGCTCTCTGACTAGACAATCACGCTCTTTCCTCATTTAAGGCTTTCAGTATTATCCAAAATAGCCCCCGTGTAATCTTAAAATAGAACAAAAACTACAGGGGGAAGAAAAAAATAACGGATTTATTCTACCATCGAGATCACTTCCATGTTGGAATATAAACCTAAACTTCTGTAGTGCGTGGACAGAATGACCTGCCCAAAGTACTTCACAAGACCAGTGTGTTTTATTCATGTGGAAACATCTCAATCAAGTCAACTCCATGCATCACTTTGATCCCCCAGTGGATCGTGTCCTCAAAACAAAACAGAACACACAGAAGTGTAGCTGTGAAATAAAATGAGATAGTCAAACTAGTACATGGACACACTAAACTAGCTCGTCATATATTCGAGAGCAAATTGTGAAGGAGATACTCTTAGTCCTTTTCACATCAAAAAGAAGGTTCGAATGCCGTAAATCTGAAGCAGTACGCCAAAACAAAACTTCACAGGTTGCCATAGTTACGATAAATGGTGCGCTTAGTGTGTCGTACTTTTGATATTGTCGCGTTGGTAGACGATTCGGGACACAGCCCAAACACACAAATATAACCGGGGGGGGGCTAACTTTAGGTCGTTGAGAACTTTTCGGCTTTTTAGCGAGCAAATAAACAGACTAATTTAATTAATTCGGTCTTAATTATCGCGCCTGCTCCTGAGGCTGTATCCCATTAGCCTGTTCACGAGCACATCGTATCGACGGAGTATTGTGCTAGTCTCAGATAATTTCACAACAAGCCCATAAAATGTCAGAGAAGGGGACACGGAGGGGAAAACCTGGCTCCGTGTCAAAATCACAAAACTCACAGAGCGGACTGAACGATGGGTTGCCATGGTTACGCAGAAACGGCGTACTGTTGCGTTAATCGCTACGTTAAAGCATTTTAACTTTGGTAGGGTTTACTTCAGTGTGTGGTTTGGAACACAGCCAGTGTTTAAGTGTTTTGCAGTATAACGGCATTTACACCTCGACGTTATAGACCATGAACAGTTTAGTGTGTGTGTGTGTGTGTGTGTGTGTGTGTGTGTGTGTGTTAATACTAGGACTATTATCATCATTAGGTGTAACGTTTGAAGTGTTAAAAAAGTGTTCATTGTTTTATAAAAAACAAAAACAAAAAAAAGTTACTGAGCAAATAAATAAATTAAATTAAATACATGTCCATGCTGTTTGTTTGTTTGTTTATTGTGTGTTTACCCAGACGGAGAGATCCTATAGATGTAATAGCTGATAGTATGTTGAGATAATATGAGATTATGAGCTTATATGAACGATTATTACTATATTATTATTATTATTATTATTATTATTATTATTATTATTATTTATTATTACAGATTAAAGGTGTTACGTTTTAAACTGTTCCTTGTTTTATTTTACATTTTAATTTGTTTGTTTGTTGTGTTCTTTCCTCAGCCACAGTCCCTCTGTCATTTATTTATTTTTCGCTTGTTTGTTTGTTTATTTGTTTGTTTGTTCAAAATTAATTCGCTTTCCCCCTTTTATTCAGCAAAAACATAACTAGAGCCTCCGAGATCGGTCATTATGTTCAGAGCACACAACAAACACGGTTATAAATCGCTTACAGGAAAATCACAAACGTTTCACACGTGATCTTATGTTTATCCACGTACGGCGTGTGATTATGTAAATAACCCCCGGGGGTAGGGGGGGGGGGGGGCGGGGGGTTTGAGTGTTTCACAATTTCACCATGTTGTGCACACGTGAATAAAAATAAATACAACACGTGCACTATACGTGAAAAGAAATAAATCACGTCTGAAAATGAACGAATCGAATGAATAAAATAAAATGGAAAAAAAAATTCACGTGAATGTAAAAAAAAAAAAAAAAAAGACGCACAGCAGATAGAAAAAATGGGTGAAACACGTTATGAAGCTAACCTTCAATATATGAAAGATTAGTATAACGATATAGTGTACATTATATCATTATTGCATCATTGTGTAATTAAAATTAAATTATTGCATCATTTTTTATTGAAAAAATGTGTGTGTGTGTGTGTGTGTGTGTGTGTAAGAGGTTCATCATCAATATTTCAGCCTACAGTAGTTCTAATAGAATAAAGTAGCTCATTTTAATTCTAGTGTACATCACAGAGCAGGAAACTCCGGCTCTACAGAGCAGCCTTGTGCGCGTCGGAGGTGCCGGTTTTTATTATTAACCCCGTAAAAGGAGGACACATACCCATAAATGGCGTCTTTGTCACGTTTTAGCGCGTCGTTAACAGCCGAGCCCATGCCGGGAGCCAGGGGATAGTGGTGCGCGTGCAGCGCGGCGGCAGTGGCGCCGGGACCGGGAACCCCGTGAACCGCGTGCACGGCGCGCGCCGCCGCATGAGGCTCGCCATACACCGCCGGGGCCGGTATCCCGAGCCCGTCCGCTCCGTAATGCACCAGATCCTCGTACTGAACACACACACACACACACACACACACACACACTGAATTAATCCAAAACATTAAATCTGCACAATGCAGTCCAATAGAAACGCGGTTTCAGCAATACACACGCACAAATACACCACAAATATTACCCGTTATTACTGACTATAATGAGTCATAATAAAACTAGATATCCATATGTCACATTCCTGTCCTAGGTCTTTAAAAAGATTTTATCAAACACACATGAAAGTATTTATTATTCCTGAATTATTATTAATTTTTAAATCAACAACTATTTTTCAAACCAACCCACAATCCTAAAATAACGAGATTGAACTTTTCAACAAAAATAACCTAATGTCATGTACTGAATAAATATCCACCTTTACGAATATTACGAAACATTCTGCATTTAAAAATATATATATATTATTATTATTATTATTATTATTATTATTATTATTATTATTAGTGTGTGTGTTTAAAGATTAACCTCAAATTAACCCCAAATCTGATCCAAATATCTACAATTTTTCCTATAATCTGATAAGACTAATGATAATTGGGCAAACTTCAGGCTGCTGGAACAGAAGTAAGAATTTCTCAGTTTGTTCAACCGTTTAAAAGTTTTGTTTTTTAAAATAAATAAAATAATAATTATTTATTTTTTTTAATCAAAACATTTAGGTTACATTAAGTGTTAAAATGTTGGGGAAATGTCAAGCAAATTAAATAAATGAAACATTGCATGGAAACCTGAATAAAATGAAAGTAAGTGTGTGTGTGTGTGTGTGTGTGTGTGTGTGTGTGTGTGTGTGTGTGTAGCCTTCAGTAGCTGTTTAAATCTTTAACCATGTAAAGCCTCCTAATGGTACAAAGACTAATGTAAAAAAAATCATAAAATTATTCTTGAATGATTAATTATTGATAAATAAAGGCTACATTTCAGAGAGAGTGTTCAAATTTACTCAGCAAATAAATGTCCTCAAGCCATAGATTCAAATTTTGTACCTACGGAAATGGGCCACGTCTCAAGTCTCTCCCCCACACACACACACACTTTTTTTTAAGTTTTGATTTTTATCCTTGTCAAGTCACTTATCCGATAAAAGAGTGTAGATTCAGAGCTGAGGTGAAATCTCATAAAGACTCTATAATGAAACGGAATCGGAATAAACAAGGTGACCCTAAAAAAGATGAGTGTGACGACATTCAAGAACATTTTTGTTCCCCTATAAAGAATTTGAATTCTGTTTTTGGTTTGTTTGTTTGCTGAGAGAAAGTCCTGAAGAATCATTCCCCCAGCACATGGAGAAATATCTACATGATGCACCTCTAGTCCTATATATCTACCGAAGTTGAAGGTCTTTACCTCACTGTGGCACCAAATAAAAGCAAAACAAAAACACATAAAAAAAAACAGAAAAGAAAAGGTTAAAGAATCATCTTTTCTACATCTTTATTTTTTTAAGAGTGATAACCATGAGAGTCCTCCATCACTGTTAGAAATGTTATTGATTTCATTCTGAATCTGTGTACACTTCATAATTGACTTCCATTGAACCCAAGAAGATAAAAAAAAATAATAATCTCACACACACACACACACACACACACACCCTCACCCCCTTCCCGGTATTTTTGGTTTACGCACCCGCTGCGCCATGAGGAGGTGGAGGAGGAGGAAGAAGAGGAGGAAGAGGAGGAGAAGGTGGTGGAGGAGGCGGCGGCGCAGCACCGAGTCCCCGCTCACACCGAGGCCGGCTTCGGGCGCTCCGAGGGCGGCTGTGCGGAACCACGGAGCCGCTCGGACTCACACCGCATCAGGGAGTCCACCGAGCTCAGGCGCTGCTCACACACACACACCGCCACATTGTCAAGCCGCCAACAAACTCCTGCTCGCTTTTAAGTGCCAAAAGTGCCAGGTTTCCACCTTTTTCCTTTTTTTTTTTTTTTTTTTTTTTTTTTTTTAATGCAACAAGAAGCAACAACAAACCAAAGAGTCGAAGCTGAAGATGATGGTCCAAGCTGGTGCTGCGTTTATTCCAGCCGTGTTTACAAGTCGGATAAAATCCCCATGCTGCCCGCGGAAAGTCGCCTAGTCTTAATTCAGTGTCGTGTCTCCGAGCTGGACAGAGAGAGAGAGAGAGAGAGAGAGAGAGAGAGAGAGAGAGAGAGAGAGAGAGAAGGAGGTATTGAGGGAGTGTTTGTCCTTAAAGGAGCCGCTATAGCACACATCAGCAACCAGCCTACAAGATACAACATTCTATCCAAGGTCTTCACTATCATTTTACTTGAAACTATGAATCACTGCTGTCTATGATCATGTTCTTATCTCATTATAATGAACTTTTGTTGTTGTTGTTGTTGTTGTTGTTGTTGTTGTTGCCAAAATAAGAGTACATTTTATCAACAGGCTGTGATATATCCCACTGGATACGCCTATGTGTTGGAAATTTGACATCGAATAAAACTTACAGGTATCCATGTTCTGAAGTTGAATCTGCTTTGGTGTTACTGAAGGTCAAATATGTTTGCCAAATACACAGGCTATATGATACGTATACACTTGGAGGATCTTAAACTCTCTTCGAAACTGCGAAAACCTGTAAAAAAAATTCCAAGAATTTTCCATGAATTGTTGTTTTGGGTTTTTTTTTTCCCTGTTCGGGCGGATGATTGAATCCAAAGGCTTACCAGAGAGGCAGAACGCACGCCGTCGATACAGCTGCTGAAAAGTGACATAAGCGCCGCAAGATATGCCTCAGTTCCCAATGTCTTAGAGGAACAGGATTACACAATGTACTCTTTAATCAGTTGAAGGTTCTTAACCTTCTAAAAAGGCTTCTGCTTGGAAGAGAAAGCCTCGGATGTATACAGAACTTTTAAGGGTTCCTTCAGAGGGACAAACTGAGTGTGAACACAAATAAGTCCTGCGTGTATACATTCACTCCTTAAAAGTGCTTCCTCAGGGGCTGTTTAGATGGTTAATGGTTCTAGCTTTTTTTTTTTCCTCAAAGGTTTTTCTGACAAGGAGACCGTCTGTTTTAGAGTTCAAACCTGAACCATTCGAGGGTTCCGTCAGAGGAACGAACCGAAGAACTCTTTAGGGTGCTAGATTAAAGTGTAGTTTATAGGCAGAGAGAGACAGAGAGCTCGGAACTGCTTCAGGAATGCTCTGTTTCAGTTCAGTGCTCTACGAACATGACAGAGGTTCCAGAATCCTGGAAGATCTAGGGAGCTCGTGAGGTTATCTCACTGCCACGATCTTTCAAATTGTCAACAGAAACGTTGTTGCAGAGGTTCTGCAAATGGAAATGGCATTATCTTCATTTCAATAAGAAGAAACATTTGATGAATGGAGTTTATGCAGGGCTCAAACTAGAACCCACTTTGGGAAGCTGTAAGATTAGATTCGATTAGATTTAGATTAGATTCATTGCCATTTGCACAAGGTTCAAAGTCGTACAGGTACATTGGAACGCTTGTGTGTAAGTCTTTGAGTCAAATTTTGTACGAATGACACAAGAACCACAACATTACCAAGAGAAAAAAAATATATATATTCATATTAATTTAATTTAACAAGTAACAAATTTAAAATGAATTATGATCTAAAAACTCTATCTGGCATAGCCGGTAAGATCGTTACAAATACATCCCATTCATAGACCGCTGAGTGTATGAATGAAGTGTCCCTGCTATGAGTAAGATGGGAAGTCAAATAGTTCCCTCCAGACTCAGTATCTTTCACAATCAGTCTGACAGTCGCTGGAGGAAAAAAAAAAAGAAGCTATTATAACAATAAGAATATAAGAAACTTTAACTATTCAAACAGTCTAGAAGGAACTTTTTTTGTCTTACAAGTGGAACTCTTAACAGTGCCTTCAGGAACCCTGTACCAGGAATATTCAAAAACGTGAATTGTTCCTGAATAACACTCAATTAAATAATTCCTCGTGGAACCTTCATTTTTTTATAGCATCTGCTGAGGAACAAACAAACAAACAGACAGACAGACAAACATACAAAAGGTACGTCTTCCTTTAGGAATAAATCATTAAAATTTCATTTATATTACTTACAGATATCTACGCTCAGGATAAAAGGTCAAAGCTAGAACCCTTATCGGTTCTCTGGTTGTCCCTCCAGAAGAACTTCTAAAGTTTGCAAGCAAAACCTTACAACTGCGTGTTTGTCTATCAGAAAGTGTTCCAGGTAGAACCATTTTAGAACTATTACCTGTCTAAAGAACCTTTAAAGAACCCTCAAAGTATGTAGAAAAGCTTCTTTAAATGAATCCCAGACTCATGGCCAAGTCACGTTCCTCTCGACAGTCCCCTCCGCAGATCTCAGACTACTTTTCTATTAAAACTATCAAACAGAACAATGTGTACATTTCTCATTTAACTTCACGTGTAAATATTTCTAATGCAGAAGAACAAACAGTTTAAATCAAACTCCAGACTTCATGCCTCTGACTTCGTGGCCTGTTATTTTTCTGGTCTGGATGAATAAAGACTATAAAACACTCAGAGTAAAACCGTTTAGATTGTTTGTTATCATATCTTTCCCAGGGTCTGGCCAGAAAAGTCCACACATGTCCATCCTCGGGCCTGTCTAATAGAAACCGACCATAAATTGAATACGTTCTGGTCCGTTTAAATACGCATGTTTCTGTTATGTTTCATGTCTTCTGCTTAACCACAAAACCGACATTGTTTTCTCTATTGTTAATCGCTTCATTGCTGCTCAGGTTACACGATAAAACACGTGGGGGTGTGACGTTCTGGGAAAATAATCAGCGATGGGGTGGTGTGATGTGGCCCGACACAACGCGCGGTTCCTGTTAGCAACCAGACGTTGATTATTCCCCAATTACAGCATATCCCGAATTGTTGTTTTTTTCCCCTCTTATACCACAGCAACTTGCGAACGATTACGATTTTTCGTTTATTAATGATCGACACGCCATGCTTTTTTTAACTAACCATCGTTACATTTAATACATTTTATGTTGTGGAACATCTGTGAGACAATATTGTTTATTACAGCAGCTATAAACATTGTTCTCCTGGCAAAACTATGCAGCTTTTCATGTTGCAGAGGAACCGCACCTCAATCGTGTCCTGAAATCTTTCCTGTGGTAAACAAAACAAACCATACTGACTTTTATGTCAGCGCTGACACTGGAGATTCCTTTCATAAATGTTAAATAAACGCCTCCTTACGGGAGAACTTCGCCATATCAACGATGACACGTTCTTACTTTGTTATGTAACAATATGGTTCTTAATGCATTGAATTAATCCGTCGTTGTTTTTGTCACGAATCCACTGAAATAAGTCCCTGTGAACTAGCTGTTACTATGGAAACCATAGTTTATTATAAGCGCATTAATATGAAGCTGTAATTTGAATTAGAGTCGGAACTACTGTCCGCTTCACGTTGGGTCGTATCACGTTACCCTGTCACGGATTATTTTCCTATAACAACATGCCCCTGTCGAGTTTTATTCCTTACTTCATCTAGACCACCATCTATGTGGCAAAGAATTACTCGGACTTAAGTTTTTGTTGTTGTTGTTTTTTGTTTTTTTTTGTTTTTTTACTTTAAAACAAACAGAAATCATACATGTGCATCGTTTATTTTCAATGCACATGGCGCCCCCTGCTGGACTAAACAAATATCGCAACGTTTACTTCTAATGAGAAAGAATATTAGTAAGAAACTGGTCTTCTTGTGGTATGAAAAAAAAAAAATTACGGTATGAAAACAGAAGAAAAAAAAGAAACCCTAAAACTTATTTTGAAAACAGAATCTCTTAAAATAACGTCTGTAAACTTTACCCAAAAAAAATTGCAAAACTGAAATTGCTTTAGAAAGGCTATAAAGTAAACATTAACAACACATTATTGGAACAAAAATAACATTTAAAAATCATTTATCGTGATCATATCGGTTAAACCACAACACAATAGTTATTCAGCACGGTATGGGACACACAGGTAGTATAAAAGTATTTAACAGGATGCAGATGTAAGGTGTGAGCATGTATGCACAGATATTTGCCCCCAAAAAAAAAAAGTGTGTGGTTTTATTTTTTATCCAGAGCTTACTTACTTACTCACCTGGATCATCATTACCTTTTCACTTAGCTTCCCTAGTCAACTTGTTACGATTATTTTAAAGGTGCACTTTGTAATATTTAAAACAGTGTTTAGACATGTAAATTGTGCAAAATACTTGTATAATTATATTTATAACTGTGAAAACGAAGCACTCTGTTAATGCTTCTACAGAAATACTTGACGTGTTGAACTAAAGAACTCTTCAAGGGGGCTAGAGTTATACTTTTTCAAAAGGCGTACATTTACTTCTTCCACATTTTTTTTTTCAAAGAGTTTTTCCCATTTTTTTTTTTTTTACCCAGAAATAACGGCCTAACGATTCTTGATTTCTGCTGCGACATGCAGATGGTAGGATTAGAATTTGGCATTATGAATCCATGGACCTGCCTTGTGTATGTCTGAGCATTATGTGCATCCCTTTATGGCCACAACTGACTCATCTGATAATGGCAACTTCCAGTCATAATAATGCACCATGACTCAAGCCACAAGTCATTCCACACTGGTTCCATGGGCAAGAATCTGAAAGGAATGTTTCCAACAACATGTTAAATTCATGTTATGAAGAACTGAAGCTTTTCTAAGAGAGTATGAGCAAAGTATTAGTATTATGTTTCTAATAAAGTGGCCACTGAGTGTGTGTATATATATATATATATATATATATATATATATATATATATATATATATATATATATATATATATATATTTTTTTTTTTTTTTTTCAAGTTGCAGACAGCTGCACTGCTTATAATAAAGCCCAAAACAACCACAACACATCTGCCTATGATGTGCCTATGATATTATTTGCGTACTGTGAAACTGTCTTGTTTGAACTTGTTTCAAGGTTTCATAATTGCACAAACGTTTAAAAAGCTGTACTTGCTTGGAGCAATTGATTTCATAATGAGAGGGTACAGAAGATGTCTTTTTGATTCTCGTATTTAGTTATATGCAAATGAACAACATGTGACTTCACACGAAGTGTTATTGAAAACATGCCACATTATCTCTGACCAAGATTTAGCTTATTAACTAGGCTAGACGTGTAGCGTTAAATGAACGTCATCATGGTGTGTTTGGGCCGAGAGCGAACACGACTCGCTTTTCTCATGGGCTTGTTGAAGCAAAATTCCATCCTGGAACCCATGCGATATGTTTGTGTTGAAATATCGGTGGTGTGTTCAGTGATTACTGTGCTATCTTGTTGGTATCTTTTCCAGCGACGCTTGGTGTCCTATTAATGAGAAAATCCAGTGTAGAAGTTGTGGAAGAAGACGTTCGTGCAAACATTGAACTCAAAGTCCCAGAACGCGACTAAAGGACTAAAGCGCTGCTGCATCACTCTGTTTAGGAGGATGTACAGCGACAGCTAAATCCTACTGCACCCACAGGTAGTCGAACAGCATTGCGGGTAATGTAGGGAACTGTTCAGTAACAGCTCACAATTTCAATGCTAAATCAATCTGGGACTCCATTTAGAATCACGTGTTAATGATAAAGATTAATATAGAACTTGTTCATTGTGGCGTTCAACTTGTTCAAGCCCTTCGTGAGGTTAGCAAGAAGTATTTCTGCAACATGGCCGCTAGGTGGGAGAAGATGACAGGGTTTGAAGTCACTTGAAGCCCTTCTGATTGCTCACGTCCATAGATTAATATAGAGTGGCGCAGGGATGACGTCATATCGTACCGGAACCCGGAAGTTAGCATCCCACTGGTTCCCTCGATACAAACCCAATAGGATTTTCCCATAAACTTTTGGATTATGGCCACAACTAAAAGAAAAAAGAAAAAAAAAGCTCTCTTATAAACAAAGGTTTACAATACTAACACGTTTTGTTCATCAAGATACATTTTCACAAACGAACACAACTTTTATGAAGTTTGAAACCTAAATGCAATCGAAATAAAATGCAAACCGTACGCTATACATGAACTACACCACGGTCGCTTGACTTTAACGTCACCATCACCAAGCTTCCGACAAACTTGATTTAAAAGCATCTTTCCATAATACGGATTTACTCTGTGGATGAATCTTCGGTGGAATTTTGGAGGGAATTGTGCACAGCATACCTGAACCAGTTTATCTACTATGTTTTTTACCTTGTTCGGAGTGATGACGTTTAATGTCCGCGACAACGTCTGTAGTCCCGTTGAGCAATTTGTTAGCAACTGCCTTTTTCAATACACGTAAAAGCTTTAAAAATACATTTTAAAAAATCACGAGTGAGCTTGTGGTCACCACAGATCTTTTAACCAAAAACCACAAAAATCCATAAAAAAAACCAACATTTACATCTAGAGAATGAAACCGAAAAAGCTAAAATGCTAACTCCTTTCCGGGGTGTTGTATAAGAAAATGACGTCATCCCAGCGCCACTCTATTTCATCTTTGAAAAAAACACCTGGGCCTAATTCATGGTTTATAATAATGGCTTATAATAATATGTGTAATGACAAGGGCGTGTGTGTGTGTGTGTGTGTGTGTGTGTGTGTAGTTGTAATGTACATGTATGCAGCTGCAAAAAAAAAACATAAATAAATGTTAAAAAAACAAAAAAGACAATTAAAAGTGTAAATATTAAACACTTGAGTTCAAATGGAATGTAAACCGGTTCTGGGATTGTTAGTAAGTCATTTCCGCTGCTGAACATGTCCAACTATTCATAGCAATCTTTTTCTCTTACGCTAATATCGAAATGTCTGGTCGTAAATGAAAAACAGACTCGTTATAAACACATCCCTTTTTCCAACAAGATGTTTTCTTCTTTATTGTTGTGCTGGAGCTACAAGGCTAATGTAGATAACAAGTCATGCTAGCCTACGTCAGCCAGTATATCTTACATAAATACTTAACAAATCTTCACAAACTGTACTGCCAAAATAAAACCTCAAATAAATGTTTTTTGTTGGGTTTTTTTTCTAAAACAAGTGTGATATTCTGTATTCAAGTGATATTAAACGGGAATGATATTGTAATCCACGTCACTTCCAGATTTCCTCTACAAGTTCTCCTTGAAACGTTGGGAGGTCAGGAATGTAGAAGAAGTACATTATGCTAAGAAAAAAGTGCCACTGAAGTTCTGTGGATATTTATAGATTACTGTGAGTCACACTGTGGTCTAATCCACCTCAACACGTCTGTGCGATATCAATGAAGGAACTGGATGTGATTTGGGGCAGATATTTACCTAAAAGTTTTGTTATGAGATAGACTTCCATTACTCGTTATCTACATTAGGGTCCTAATGGGGATGTGTTACATTATGAGCAGGGATGGATTACCAAGGACGTCCTATAAGGGGTATATATTTAAACTGAGTGATAAGACTGATTAGCCATTATGCTAAGTCATACCTAACGATGTAAATTCACAGAATCTGAAATGAATTTAGAAATGTTATTCATGTGTGGGCTTGAATTTATACCAACAAAGGGTCATTTGAGCCCTAACTGTTTTTAACAGGCGGTAGATGCACTATATGTTAAAACTATGTGGACATCTGACCATCAGACCCATATGTGGTCTTTCCCCACACTGCTGGTAGAAAATGCGAAGCACACAATTGTATTGAATGTCTCTGTATGCTGTCGCTCTACAAATTCCCTTCACTAAGAGGCCCGAACCTGTTCCAGCATGACAGCTGTTCCTTGTGCACAAAGGCGAGCTCCATGAAGACATGGTGTGCATGAAGAAGTTGGAGTGGAAGAACTGCAGTGTCCTGCACAGACCCCTGACCTCAACCCCACCAAACACCTTTAGGATGAACTGGAACACCTACTGCACCCCAGGCCTCCTCACCTAACCTCAGTACCTGACCTCACTAATGCTCTCGAAGCTGAATGTCCACAAATCCCCACAGCCACGCTCCAAAATCTAGTGAAAAGCCTTCCCAGAAGAGCGGAGCTTATTATAACCACTAAGGGGGACTAAATCAGACATAGGGATGAATTGTTCTGGGAAATTTAGCTTGGAAATGCAGCTTTAGTCTGGGTTTATGTTTTTCACTGTTTTTCCGCCCTTCCACTTCCACTATACACTCAAAAGATTGTGCGTACACCTGACCATCATACCTATATGTTTATTGAGCATCACATTCCAGACTTAGTCTCCCTTTGCTGTTATAAGTGCACTTATGAAAAGAAAGCGTTAAAAACAAACTCCGAATTAAAACATGCCAAAGAAGACTCAACATAATGTAACTGCTGGCTATTGGGTCTGAGCTTGTTAATGATTTTGCTGAGGTGTCAAGCAAGAAAGAAGCCAAGCATCTAAGGTAAGACCGAAATACTCACAATGGGTAGCAATGTAAACATTTTGTTTATTTGTTTATGTGTTTATTTATTTGCACATGTGGGTTCTGGGGCAGTCACTGGTTCATGTGTAGCAGGGTGATGATGGGGTTCCTGCTCAGGATTTACTCATCAGTCCCTGATTGTGAGTGTGAGTTACACTCAGGATTTTAAATAAATAAATAAATAAATAAATAAATAAATAAATAAATAAAGCACCATCTAGCACACTAAACGGTTATTCAGTTTGTAGTCTGTGGAACCACTTAAAAGTTCTATGTCTCCTACAACAGAGGGTTTCCAGAAGTAGAAAGCAAGAACCATTCAAAGAGCCGTTTTCCTCAGAGTGTATACAGCGGTGGGAATCGAACGAATCAGAACGCACTGAAATACGTGTGCTCGAAGGAATCGGTTCACTGAAGTGACTCTTGATATATCCGTCTGTGCTGTGGGAGAACAAGCGCGGCGAGATCCCTTTCGTCCGAAACGGTCGGTCCTTCGGTTCTGACGTCATTACTTCCGTCCCCCCCCACACACACACACACTCACCTCAACCCCCTCCCTCTCTCCCTCTCTCTCTCAGTCGGTGGCTCTTTGCCATTGCCGACTATACAATCCAACATGGAGTGAACGCGGAGCGGCGATGGGGCTCGCGCGGGGCCGTCCTCACCGAGAGCAGCTCGCGACTGCAGCCGCGGCATTATCGCCGCGCGCGCGCTCATCACAGACCAAAGACTCCGACGTCCGCGATACCATCAGGCTGGATTATACGGTGTCGCGCGCTGGTTAAAGTGCAAGACGAAAAACAAACAAACAAGAAGAGGAGGTTTAAAAAAAAATACCATATAGCTTAGAAGAAAGAACCGGGTGGTGTGTGTGTGTGTGTGTGTGTGTGGTGCTGGGGGGGGGGGGTATACCGAGAGGCCGGATCGGTGGGAGACAAAATGGAGCCTGGACGCTGGTGCGCGCGCGCTCTGGGATGTTATTACTGTAGGTGAAACGAGGGAGATAAAATGACCGAGGAATCGCAGCCAGACGAGTAAGTACCCCTACAACCCAACCCCTTCTGCCCTCCTACCCCAGGACCCCCTACCCCAGGTGCGTTTATTGTCTGCATGCGTGACGATTGAGATTTATTTATTCCGCGTCAAATCTGAGACGCGCGCGCGTTTGATGCACTTTTCTTTCTGCATGCACCAAAGATCCTCCGGTTGCCTCAAAACTGTGGGAGAGAGAGACAGACAGACAGACAGACAGAGAGAGACAGACAGATAGAGAGAGAGAGAGACAACCCGAGTCGGGCCCTCCGTTTTCACCCCCGGACGTTCCGCGCGAGCAGAGAGAGAGAGAGAGAGAGAGAGAGAGAGAGAGAGGGAGGGGAGACGGGGGTATGAAGGGGTGGAGGTGGAGGAGTGGCTGAAGCGGAAACGTTTTGTGAACAGAAGATTGTCCGTGAGGTTTCTTTGTAAACACGTCGGTGTTGAGCTTGTTCTAGACACTTTATTGGCCCACGTGGTGTTCAACCGGAGGTGCGCGCGGGCGTATTTCTGCATCTCTCTTTCTCTTTCTTTCTCTCTTTCTGTGCGTCCTGGTGGGCCACTGAGTCCGCCATGTTCTCTCTCCCTCCCTCCCTCTCTCCCTCCCTCCCTCTCTCCCCCTTTTTCGTGAATCGCGCTCATTTGCATACCACGCTTCATTCATAAAAAAAAAAAAAAAAAAATCCCGACGGCGTAGGCGGAGCTCGACCTGTAACCCGCATGACAACACAACACAACACCACATCAAAACACATGGTTACATTATCTTACACAGATCGGACACAGCACCGGAAGTGTGAGATTAGCAAGATAAAGCGACTTATCTCGGGTTTCAGAGGAGCAGAACAGTGTGTCCTCCCTGCTGCGGGCTTTCTAATACCGAAACCATTTGGTCATGAGACTACAGCGATGATCAACAGCGAACAGGCTGCAGATTCATTCAAGTTTCCCAGAATTCACAGTTCAGAGCTTCGCAGTGCTCTGGACATCCATATGACGAGACATGGAGATGTTCTTGTTTTGATTTCATGATTATTATTTATTTAATTTTTTTTGATGACTCATCCTGTACTGGTATTGTCTTCGTCCATTGAACCTCTTTCTAGAGGGTATAAGCTCCGCCCCCTAGGGGCATGTCTTGCTCAACAGTTGCCGCTGGTTAGCGTTTTCCTTTTTCGCAAGCATCGTAAGTTGATAAAGAGTGGTTGTAGTTTATTTATTTGGGAAAAGGGTGGAGGTTTGTGACTGTTGTGTGAGTGTTTTACCAGCTTGTGGCCGCTCGGTACCAGAGCACGTCACTACCACCTCAGACCGATCTAGACAATGGGATTCTGGCGTTTTACGCCATCAGGGTTTAAGAGTCAGTCATCTCATAACGTCTTAACACGTCAGATGTCTTCTTGTGATGATCATGACCTTGACTCAAACATGTACGGTGTAACTGTAGAAACATCCAGGATATCATCCTTCTTCGAGTTGACAGGTGTGGGTGAAGGCGACGGCGAGAATTCCTCCAGAGTTGGACAATAAACAACGGCGAAAAAAAAAAAAGATCACAAAAACTCTTTGATGTTATTTATGTATTTAGCTACTTCACTAGGCGACTGTCAGGTCTGTTGGGGGTGAAATGCTGATCTGTCAAGCCCTTCAACGCGCTATCACTCTGACTTCTTGTTTCAAAAGGAAATCTATCGACACACGGGAGAAAGATGTTCTAGCCTATTAGGGTCCGTAATGTTGTGGACGAGCTCAGTAGCCGCGTCAATGAACAAATTGTATTAATAAGATTTAATAATGTATGTCCCTGGTCAGTCGGTGCTCACTTCTCCAAGAGAAGACCTCTCGGAAGGTCGGAATTGAGGTTGTGAGGTTTGTGTGCCTCCTTCAGGATTTTATTTATCTGTTCAGGCCACTCTCACATCTCGTCATTACGCAGTCCGTACAGGATTTCACAGATTCTTTTTTGTGATCGTTCCAACCGTTGATTTTGGCACAGCAAACCTATTCCGAATACCGTTTGAAAGGAAGAAAACACGACAGGAAGTGTGGGGAAATAATCCAGAACAGGTTGGCGAAACAAGTTCGTTCCTGTGTCACTTATGTTATAGCGGCTGTAAGCAGAAGTCCCATCAACCAGCCTCTCTTTGATTCTCTCTTGTGAAGGTAATAAGACAAAACAAACTCACTATCGTAACAAAAAACGGTGGACAAAGCTGTCCGTCCTGAAGACTTCCCCGTGGCAGGAAAAAACCCCAAAGCGCGGAAACTGGAGATTATTCAACGTTAACGTATTCGAACGAGCGCATCGATGATAAACCTGTGATTACTTTACAGGAGGAACTACGATCAAAGCTGCTGTTATAGAAAATGACTCAACACCTTCTGGCCAGTCAGAATAGAGAATCCAACAGCACTTTGGCTTTCTCTTTGCTTAAATATACTACAGTAAAGCACACGCTATTGATTAGGGAACAAGACTGATAGCATTCGGCTCCCGCAGGTCCAACACAGCCTATCAGCTACAACTCTTTTCTGTGGTTATCGCTGCTCTTTATCTTGTTCTTGCTGAGGGCTTGTGGACAGAAACGTGTGTGTGACTCGGGCGTTGTGGGGGTTATTATCTTTTATTATTCTAATTTATGACCCGCTCACACCCGTGCTGAGCAAACACACACACATGAGGCGGGCTGGAATGTCAGGCAATGTATAATAATAAATAGTAATGGTCCGAGATATGCTTTGGTTTTTATCCGCAGATGGAAAAAGGCTGAATTATACTATTGCGGTACTTAACGATACGTATCATGGGATTTATGTCTCCGAAAAAAAAAAAAAAAAAAACCCGTTTTTGTAGCCATGTCCAAACCCATAGCGGATAATATCCAGAGCGCTCTTGAAATCCCACTATGCATTGTAATAGGATGGTACAATTCTGTGCACTCTTAGAAATATGGTTTTCTGAAGGGTTCCTTGGATATTCAAGGATTTATATCGTATAGAGTTTAGAAGCTTTTCTGATAGGGAAGTAAAGGTAAGTGTAATCAGACCTGTTACAGTGTGGTGGCAATCTAGGGTGGGACAAATAAGTAAACCACATCCATAAAAAAACAACAACACGACATAACGTGGCTCCTTCGACTGTATATGGCCTGAGTAGGATTCTCATCGGATATTAATTTCACCTAGCTGAGCAACATTTGTTTCTAGCAAGCTGCAAAAAACGTCACATTAGCCTATATGTTATGAAGTATGCTAGTGTTGCGAATTCGATATCATTAGGTAACGGTAGCTAAAGCTGAAATACTGACGAAATCCAATGTTCAAATAATAAATATCGTCAATGTCCCAAAAAAAAAAAACGTGTTCTTGCTGTTGGACATTGATGAAACGAAATTTCCAAGAGATGTTGTAGCGGGCATTTTGTTATTGCAAGCCTTATTTAAAAGCTAATTCGTTCATTATTATTAATAATAATAACAATAATAATGTCATTTTGGGGTGGCTTGAGGGCTAGAACCATGTTAAATTGTACCAAATTTGAGGGGATTAGCCACTCCCTGCTGGAGGAAAAACAAACCAATAGAAACCCTTATAGAATTTGTAATGGTTTTAATGGTTATTTTATAATGAGAATTGTATTGGTTTTACAGTTTGGAAACTGTTATTTTTTTGCCTTCTACTGCTTGTATTTCATGTCTAGTGGATACCATTAAGGATCAATAATGCTAATGGTTTTAATGGTTAGCTGATTGTTTGTAAAGATATTTGTAGCGGAAACCATTAGAATTTCTGTGGTTTCTATTGGGGTTTTCTCTCTCTCTTTCAACAGGAAGTGTACTGTTTCTATTTCCCTAGTTAAGAAAATGCTAATATCAGTCCTGCTGGGTGTCCATTACTATAATCTACATTCATTAGTCAATATTGCTAACACAGCTAGTAATCAGTGAGAGCTAGTTAGCATAGTCCCCTCTACCTAATCAGGAAAATACTAACACGCGCGTACAAGCTACACTTGACAATACTAGCACAGCGGACTAAAGCTAATCTCAACCAGTTATCGTGTCAGGAAAAATGCTGACTCACTCCTAATGATTTTGTTGAGAATTCAAACACAGCTACCAATCATTAAAAGCTAATGTGCCGGTTAGCATGACCCCATCTTCATAGTCAGGAAAATGCTAACACGCTTCTTCTTGTTATCATTCATTGCTAGCAAGTGGTAGGTAATATCGCATGTTGAAGGTGACCTAGATGCGCACGATTAAGAAGACTGATGAATCAATTATCAACGTGCGGTGATGTCTGGCTTCGTCCCCCTTTGTTGGCTTTGTACACACAAAACGTACATCTTAGAATGCACTGGGTGTTATATAAGGAATAAAAACCACAATGAGTCATGATCATATAGGAAAATAATGCGTCTCGATGAAGCAGAGTTACCGTTACAACCCAACAACTGTTAGCGTACCAGGCGCTCTTTATTTCTCTATATTGAAGTTTATAAGACAAAAATAAATAAAAATGACAGACAAAACCAGAAAGCACAAAGTTTAAAGCGCACTGAGTGTTACAAGGCGCTAACACTGGAGACTCCTTCCATAATAAACGTCTTCTTACATAAAACACCCTTCAAGCATATCAGTAATGCTGTGTTTTTCTTTATTAAATAACAACACGTTTAAATAAATAAATCGATTTATTGTTAGAGTTAGATTGTACGGAGCATCTTCTGTACAAGTCCCTGCATAAACTGTTACTGTAGAATTAAAATAGCATTAATATAGACCTGTCGGAATTGCTGTTATAGATATGTAATTAACGTGTCTGACCAATCAGGGTTGAGAACGTAACACTCAGTGCTGTGTGGCACAATAAAAGTTCATTCAAGAAAGATTTTACTTCGGGTTACGTTGTTGGATTGCTTTTTCTTGCCGAATTTGGAGACCACTAACAGGTCAAAATGATTTCACTGGCTAAGTGTGTGTGCGTGTGTGTGTGAGAGAGCTTTATGGCCATGCAGTTAAGCATTAAAACCCTTGGCTAACTGAAAGGTCCCACTATCATTTGTGATTGTCTAAGCAGGATGTGTGAAGTGGGTCATCACTAACACTTCCACACCCAGCATGTCCTATTGCTCAGCCCACTTCCTGTATCCTGTTCTATTAATGACCTCCGGTTCCACAAGACTCGGAGCTCTGGGATCTAACAGGAAGGAGCGCGGGCGTACCGACTGAGATATCACGTTAACACCGAAATCAGAAATGATTGTTTTAAGCATTTTGATTAGAAAAGATTCCGGTATAAAAAACCTGACTAGTTCTTGAAGGATGATTTAGGATAATGCATCAGCCCCTCCATTAGACTCTACCCTGTTAGGAGGTGTTTTATATAGGTCCTGCTCTATCTTTCTTTGCACCCATCCAACATATGGAGTGAAATAACAAAGCTAAATCTTAAGGGCTTTCAGTCCATTTGACAGTCGCGGTGAACACGCCAATTCTGACGCCTGTAGAAGTTAATAACACTAAGGGGTGTGGCTAAGAGCACCATATGTTGCTGATCGGCTTGAGGCAAATAGAGAATAAAAAATAAATAATAATAACCATAGCAATAGAGAATAAAAAGACTTGAAGAGTCATCATGATGGGTTTAGTTCCTAAGTATTTTAACAAATGAGACAAAAAGGAAATACACCATGACCACAGATATGCAAGAAGACATAAATTTAAGTTTTAATAAAGCCCTGTGAGAGGATCTATGCAGCAGTGCTGAAAAGCTCAATTTTGGGCTCGGAGATAAAGGTCTTTAACCCCACGTGAGGGTTATTTCTTCATACGTATTGTAACTGTTGATCTGGTATTGATTTAGTCTTCCAGATATATGTGACCCACCTTGCACAAGAGCAAACACACACTTCTACACGCATGCGTAGTCTATATACGCTGGGTCTCTGCCCTGCTGATGCGGCGTTGTGTTCCTGTCCATGTAGCATCAGGAACTGAACAAGAGACGACAGGAAGTCTGCCTTTTTTTTTTTTTTAGCAGTTGTAGTCATGGCAACCTCTCCGGATCCAATCTGGAGTTGACTCTTACCAAACAGAAGTGACAGAATGGGGGTGATTACCTAAAAAAAAAAAAAAGTTACACCTTTTAGAAATTTGCGGAAACATACGGCATGGTCATGAATTGTCTGGTTCAGGGAGCGTCGTTTGAGCGAACCGCAAACACCGTCGCCATTCTCTGCGTCTCTCTTTGATCCGTAGCCTCAAACCCAGGCATGAAAATTGGGCCTTCAATTAAAGTGGTTCCCACACTCTCTGCCAAGAACTGGCGCCATTTGAATAACGAGTCTTTTCCTCTTGGTGACTCGACGAGTCTGCTTTTGCATCGCAGACCTTGGGCCAGAGGTCAGCGTGGAGCATAACACACATGGTGGATATCACGGGTAATAGATGTTTGTGCATTTGATTGATTGAAACATCTGTAGCCAAGGTCCTCTATGGTTGCATCGCAGACATGCAGAAGAGTTATACAGGACTTCAGTCAGAAAAGTATCTGTAGCGATTTTCGGCATTTCATGGAACCGACTAACAGGATTAAAGGTGCGGTTTGTAATGTTACAAAGTGTTTCTAGATCTGTAATTAATATATCATTTTAAAAATACACAAAACATCTGCAATTTACAGTATTACCATGTATGGGCTCTGGTTAGTTTCTTTATTTCAAGCTTCAGTTTATTTAAAGGTTTTCTGGCCCTGAAATTAATTCACTGGAAGGGGGAAAAAAAAAAGCTCTACTACTTTCTTAAAAATGTAACACGTAACACATACATAGTTTCAGAAGAGAGGGTGGGGTTAGTCATTTGGTGGGAAAACAGAGACTTTGTCAGATGTTTTCCAGGCCTGAAATTAGCCCCGCCTCCAGACAGAACAAAACTGTTAAGCTCTACACCTTTCTTTAAAAAGCACCACATATATATATATATATATTTTTTAGAAAAGCGTGGGCGTGGCTGGTCAGTTGGTTGGGAATGGGAAGGTTTGTCAGTGTGTTTGCTACAGTTCGCCAAATTTAAAAGTGACAAACCGCTGCTTTAAACTGATTACTTTGCAGAAATGAATAAGTAACGGAATGTTACAAAGCACTGACACTGGAGACTCCTCCCAAACGTTGAATAAACATCTCTTTAGAGAAAACATCACCTGTGAGTCCCTGGGTATGTTGTTATTGCCTACCTTTGAGGTGAACTACAGAACATCTTCTGACCAATCAGAGTTGAGAATTCAACAGTGCGGTGGAATAATACAAAACGAGATGATTTTGTGTCTATTGTGTGTAATATTTACATGCTCTTGTGTGCATGTGTATTAAACTAGCAGCTTCTCAAGAAATAATGTTGAGGGAGGTGAGAGTTTGCCTAACAGCCCCAGGGCTGTGATTAGCTGCAGTTCCCAGGTTCTGCACTGAAAACAGGTTCCGCGCTGAATATTACTGTGTAATAATTTTTTTACCCTCCTCATGTGACCCTCCTCTTCTCCTTGTCTGTTTCCCCAGTGACGACTACCTGGTGCGTGTGAAGGCAGTGGTGATGACAAGGGACGACTCGAGCGGAGGTTGGCTGGCTCAGGAAGGGGGCGGGCTTAGCCGGGTGGGCGTGTGTAAGGTGGCTCCGGCCGATCTGGACCTCCTTGGCCGTAACGGGTTCCTCATCTATGGAGAGAGACTCCGAGACAAGCAGGTGTGTCCATAATTAAAAGTATACATTCTGTATATTGTGTATATTCTAGAAGTATCTCTGGAGTATAAGTTTTGTTGCTAAGAGAACAAAAAAGTTAGATATGTTTGTATAAGTTGCACCAACTTCCCACACATTTTTTATTTCTCATGAAATGGCACTTCATCTCCCCCTATTGGAGTGGTCTAGTGTGGTCTCCCCCTATTGGTGTAGTCTACATTTATCATTTTTTATGCCCAAATAAGGACTTCCAGATCCATCCTTACCTGAGCACTGCACAAAATGCCATAAGATATGTTAGTGCTAAAAATGACTATGGAAATATTACTCCCAAATGTACAGTCCCTTCCTAAAGTATTGATCTCAGCTTCAAAATGGCTTGCTTTTCTCCCATAGACAGCTCTCTGGCCTTTATGTTGGTTTATCCTTTTTAACAACAAATGCGGTCTTCACAGGTGAAACCCAGGGCTCACGCCAAGAGTAGACACTCAGAGCCTTAAACACTCCGTTCAACAGGGTACACCTGGACGGCAAGAAACACCTGCTTCAGTCACATTTTCCCATATTGTTGATACCTTGAAAAAACGGGTGGGTTCAAACAAAAGGTGCCAAAGTCGTTTAACGCGTTTAGATGTAAATATGAGGAAATGAAAACCTGGGATTCTGATCTGTCGTCTTTTGATCTCGAACATCTTCAATGTATAGTGTAACAGAAATTGGCCTTGCTGTTCCAATACTTTCGGAGGGAACTGTATTGACAATCTGCGGAGTGCATACACTTTACTCTTGTGGATTTACATGCAGCATGGATATGTCCAACATCCAGACGGAAATTGTTAGCATCTTATTGGTAAGATAGCAGCATTTTTTAACAAGGACAAGTAAAATAAGCACAGTATCTGAACAATGGCCGATACCGGTAGTGGTGGTGAAGCGAAGCATCCCTACACTTTATGCGATTGTTCCTTAAGTAGTCCTTAACAGAAATTCAACAGACCCTCACGTAATCCGGTTCTAATCTCTGCTTAACCATGTAGCGAGCGTTCAGGAAGGAGCAGCGCTCACCTTGTATAAGTTACAGACCCAGCGATACAGAGTGCTGTGTTGTACGCAGGTGATCCTCAAGTGCTTCCTGAAGAAGGACCTGATCTACATTAAAGCCACTCCCACGTTCCATCACTGGCGAGTGGACAATATGAAGTGCGGCCTTACGTTCCAGAGTCCGGCGGACGCTCGCGCCTTCGACCGCGGC
>CM022772.1:18400264-18420264 GCA_012411365.1 Ameiurus melas
TTTGGATCATGAGCCCTTCGTTTCCTTCTCCATACTCTTCTCTTCTCGCATCAGAACTGCTTTTTTTTTGGGTTGTTTTTTTCATTTTAAGCAAAGTCTAATCTGACCATTCTGCAATATTTTTGCTAAAGCCGTTGAATTAAAGTTGAAAGTCTACACTTCAGTCGCATGAAGGCTTGCCAGTGCGCTGGTGCTCCGATACCCAGCATGCATCAGGAAATACTTCATACCATCACTGCACCATCAGAGAGACGGGGACACACACGGTTTCAGTTCTTTTCTCCGTATAGGAAGATGATGTGATTCTTCTCTGTGGCACTCTGTCTCTCTCTCTCTCACACACACACACACACACACACACAGAATAAATACAGATCGTGTTGGAAAACGCTGGATTACTCCTTTAAGCGTGTAATGTGTGTGTGTGTGTGTGTGTGTGGTGGGGGGGGGGTTATAATGTGTAGTGTATGTAACGTGTTGCAGTCTGGCGTTAATTTAAACGGCCCCACTGAGTCTGACTGCCACAACGTGTTTACATGCAGCAAATCTGAAACAAATGTGAGCACAACCCAGTGTGACACACATACGCACGCACGCACACACACACACACGTGTTCACGCAAATACTCTGGAATTAGGTAAAGGAAGAGAGAGAGAGAGAGAGAGCACGAGAGAGAGAGACAGAGAAAGAGATAGACAGGGACAGAAAGTTGAATTGAGAGATAGACACAGAGCGAGTGAGAGATGAAGACAGACATAAAGAGGGAGAGAGATATAGACAGAGACAGACAGACAGAAAGAGAGAGAGAGAGAGAGAGAGAGAGAAAGAGACAGAAAGAGGGAGAGATACAGACAGAGACAGACAGAAAGAGCAAGAGAGATGCAGACAGACAGAGACAGAAAGAGAGAGATGGGTAAAGACAGACAGAAAGAGAGAGAGAGAGAGAGAGAGAGAAAGACGGTTTCTGTGAAAGATGCACAGAAAGAGTTACTCAGCTGTGTACAAATTGCCATGGAAACCAAGACCGGTGGTCATTCTTAGTGCGCTGTCATGGTTACATGCTTCATATCAAAGAAATTCAGTCTCTCTCTCTCTCTCTCACACACACACACACACACACTCTCTCTCTCTACTGGTTTCAATAAGTCAGTACAATAAATAAAAGACTTCAGTGTGTAATTATAAATGAATTTATTTTATTTAAATCAGTTGTTTGGCAGTACGCTACAAACAAAAATACAGAAAACAAACAAAACCCAAAGAAAAGAAAAGTCAGTACACTTGGCACTGCGTTACCGCTCGGGGATAACAAAAAACCCCGCGATACATTTATTTACCTCTTCTGTTCGTGAGGAAGCCTTTAGCTTTCATAAGCACTCACGCTGCTGTTATTAATCATTATCCAAATGATTACTGATAATACTAAACCGTCAACATTACTCACAGTACAGCGCTAAGCATGTATTTCCCCCCCAAACAGCCATTTTAGTTCCTCAGCGGCTTCCTTAATGTCATTCTACGCTAACTAGCCGACTGCTAACACGAGCTACCTATTAGCCGTTTAAATGTGCGGATAGCCGTTTCTAGCTAATACGACCGCGAATACCTCATAGCAACGTTAGCACACGGCGAACCTTATTAGCACTGTTTTGTTAAATTAGGCATGTAAGGCGATTTTTTTTTTTTTTTTAGGTTTCACCGCACAAAACCTGCTCGTGTACGCGAGCTGCGCTACCCTAACAAACCGTGCACGAGAAAACGAACCGTATCGAAACAGAAAGCAGATACCGGAAGGAAAAAGTAAACGTGACGCTAACTAGCAGACAGATTTAAGCTGATATATGGGACAGATAAACATCGATGCTAATTCTGCAGGCGATGAACGAAGGTTAGCTTTGTCAGCAACACTAGCATTCACTCCCGATTAGCGTATTTGAACGTGAGAAGGAATGTTCTGAGGGGAAAGCTTCTGCTGACGTTTCATTCGATCGATGTGCTGATCGGATTCATTTACGAGATCGTCGACACGTGTAACGTGAACGTTAAAAGATGGCTAGTTAAAAAGGCTACGTCGTAAAGATCACACCGATCCAGAGCAAGTTTTTTTCTTTCTGCAAGCTAAGTTCGGAAACGTCTCGTACCGGTTCTAACGCTACGTGGGAATGATGGTCATTTGGTCCTGATGGATGGAACACGATCCTAATTATTTATTTTTTTCCTAGACTAAACGGCTAATAAACTTGAATGGATTTGTTCACTTTAGCGCCCTCTAGTGGACTGGAGCGTCGTGTAGAACAGTGTGTGCACATCCGACAAGCGAATAAAACATGACGGGTAAAAGGAAAAGGAAAAAAGAAAGAAAAAAAGAAAAAAAAAAAGTAGCAGACAGGACAGTAACACATTTTAAATTTTAAAAAAGCAAGCCAGGCGCTTTTACACGTTTGAGCCTGTCGGCTTTAAAGGGGCAGTTTGTAATTTTTAGAAAAAAGAAGAAGAACAAAATTGACGACAAACAAACAAACAAAAAACACACATCACACGTTCAAAATGCATTTACGCTTTGTGAGTTGCCTTTTGTGCTGCCTAGGAGGTCATTTCAGGGCCAGAATTTTTTTTAAATGTAAACAGAAACCTGAATTTTTCAAATAATAATAATAATAAAAAAATACAAAAGTAAGAAAAAGAAAAGTAGCCAAAATATGTTGTATAGCAATACCATGACTCGAAGTTTTTCCAAGTTATCTTTAAAATCACATAATTATTGCAGGGCTAGGAAAAATTACAGACTGCACCTTTAAACATCTTACAGCTCAGACAGTTCATTGTTCTTGCTGTTTGGATCCTCCTGGCCATTTATTTATTTACCCAAGTTTATTTGACACGTTTTTAATCTCTTAAACCATTTGTGTGTGTGAGCTGTACGTCCTTCAAAAATGACACGTGGCAACGAAACGTGAAGAGAGAGAGAGAGAGAGAGAGAGACAGAAGCTCCATCCTAGGTTTAATTTTGGCAGCATAAACAAGTACTTTAATACGTGAGGATTCTACTTAACCGTTCCCCTCCTTATCAGAGCTTTAAAGTCCACATCGTGGTCAGAAAGTTGCACCAAAAAGACGATGGATGATTTTTTTATGCTGCAACTGTAAAATTCAAGTATCATCATTATTATTATTATTATTATTATTATTACTACAACAATCAGGTACAACTTCTTATTTTCCCCATTTATACACTGCCAAAATGCCACCCTGTATGAATGTGTGTGTGAATTAATTCATGTGTGTGTGTGTGTGTGTGTGTGTGTGTGTGTGTGTGTGTGTGTGTGGTTTATCTGACGGTCACTCCGAGTTTCTCCAGCACGCGCATGCCCTTCTCCTGATACTCCTCTCTGGTCAGCCAGAAATTATCTTTATCTTTCATGATGTCAGCGAGCACGGCTCCGCCCAGAAACACCATGTGCTTACGGCGAGGGGGGTCCTCGATACGAATCTTAAACTTCTGCAGAGGCAGAGAGAGAGAGAGAGAGAGAGAGAGAGAGACTTTAAAGTCACCCATAACCTGTTTAGGAAGCCATGAACTTTTTTTTCCAATAATAAATATTTTTTACATCCTACATCTATAGAAATCTATGAACTGGGCAAAACACACTATCACATGGTCTGTATTTACATACTGAAACATGATTGGTCGTTTCATTTTATAACGTAATACAGCTTGTGTGTTAGAACATTAAGTGTGCGTTCATGTGCAGTTGTTCTCTGGTGCCAATCCCGAGCGTTGTTCTCTTGCGGCCTTGCAGAAATGTTTCAGAGATTTTTATTTATTTTTTTTATTTTTTTTACAAAAACGTGGCACAAACAGCTTGCTGGCTTCATCCCATTTATTTGTATGTTATATGAGCTCTGAAGATGCACCCTACCCTAAGCCAGGTTTCTGTGATTGAAACGTCTTATAAGCTGCTGTGTGGGTTCTGGCACCGCCTAGTGGTGGTGGTACAACACCCCACTTTTTCCACCAAACTCAGTTTTTGGAGGATTGTTAAGAAAAATGAAGCTCCACAGACGTGTCATGGGCTAGTAATAGATTGTAAAACGTGAAAGAAAATGTGTGTGTACTAACAGAGAGCTTGTCCACATCTCCTTTGAGCACCCGCTCCAGGTAAAGCTGCTTGAGCTCGCGCTCCAGACGCGACGGGAGGCCGGGATACATCGTCGAACCGCCGGACAACACAATGTGCTTATAGAACTCAGCCCTGAGAGGGGGAGGGAGAGGGAGAGAGAGACGGAGAGAGAGAAAGAAGGAGGGGGGAGAGGGAGAGAGAGAAGAGAGAGAGAGAGAGAGAGAGAAGGGGGGAGAGAAAGAAAGAGATATTTAAGTTAGGATTGTGAGGAAACTTCAGGGAGATAAACGTCCACGAGCACCATGCTTCTGTTCTTGAGCAGCCTGTGTTCGAGCCCAGAGTGACAGGTTGTTGTCGTGGTAACTGACCTTGTGTCAATGTCGGCTGCTTGGATGGTGTTGAAGAGCAGCTCGGCCACGCCTACTCCCTCCACGTTAATCAGGTGCGGCTGGAAGAGCGCCTCGGGAGCCTCGAAACGCTCACCTCCGACCTTTATTACCCTGCCGTCCGGCAACTAGAGAGAGAGAGAGAGAGAGAGAGAGAGAGAGAGAGAGATTTATAAATAAATGAGTACATTAATACAGGTATTTTTTTGGCTACTTGCATACACTTCACCCTCTATACTGCAGTATAAAAAAAGAGAATAGACATTGTGGAATGCAGTACACTCTCTTTCAGACCCACAATGCACTGCATATAGTAGCATGTTACATAGTAGCCAAGGAATACCCATAATGCTCAGTTTAAACACCAAGAGTGCCTCTAAGTAGACATCATTTAGGAAGTACGTCTCATACGCAAGAGCGACCTACAGTCTGGAAAACTTTTTCCCCCCAAATGCCTCAACGGAGGAAAACAAGTGGAAATTTACAACTTCACCCTGCTGCCCTCTAGTGTTGGCAAAATAAAACTTCAATGTCTGTGTGCGCGGGTGCACTCACAACGTAGGACTCGACCAGCACGGTGGTCTCCAGCGAAAGTTTCTGCTCCTGTTCGATGTTGTAGCCCACGTAGCACAGCTTCTCCTTCATCATCCTCACAGTCTCAAAGTCAGCCGAGTGGTTGAAGGCGTAACCTCTTAGCAACAGCAGCTACACACACACACACACATTAACACGGAGGTCAGGAGCAGGGTCGAGTGTGTGTTTTGATTTGTATATAAGTATCTGTACTTTGCTGAGGTATCGAGTAGATTTGATAGAAGGGAATGTATACGTGTGTGTGTGTGTGTGTGTGTGTGTGTGTGTGTGTGTACCTTGATGAGGTAGCGTGTGATGTCTCGGCCGGCGATGTCCAGTCGTCGTGTGAGGTGGGGGAGAGAGAAGCCCTCATACACGGGACAGATGTGAGTCACACCATCACCAGAGTCTACAACAACGCCAGTGAGCAGGCCTACACACACACACACACACACACACACACGTTATAAACATTTAGAAGAGATCTGCATGAACAATTATCCACAGTTCACCCTAAACCTTTAACTTTAAATAGCTATCCAAACCACAGCAGTTAACCTAAACCTTTGTTTTTTGCCCGCAATCTGATTTCATCCTTCAGACCCACACCTCAATCCTCAACATCAACTCGAACCATCTAGCTTAAAACCAGCCTCGATCATACACCTTCCACCCTCAACCTTCAGATCTAACCCTAAACCTCAACATCTAATCCTCAACCTTCAGATCTAACCCTAAACCTCAACATCTAATCCTCAACCTTCAGATCTAACCCTAAACCTCAACATCTAATCCTCAACCTTCAGATCTAACCCTAAACCTCAACATCTAATCCTCAACCTTCAGATCTAACCCTAACCCTAAACCTCAACATCTAATCCTCAACCTTCAGATCTAACCCTAAACCTCAACATCTAATCCTCAACCTTCAGATCTAACCCTAAACCTCAACATCTAATCCTCAACCTTCAGATCTAACCCTAAACCTCAACATCTAATCCTCAACCTTCAGATCTAACCCTAACCCTAAACCTCAACATCTAATCCTCAACCTTCAGATCTAACCCTAAACCTCAACATCTAATCCTCAACCTTCAGATCTAACCCTAAACCTCAACATCTAATCCTCAACCTTCAGATCTAACCCTAAACCTCAACATCTAATCCTCAACCTTCAGATCTAACCCTATACCTCAACATCTAATCCTCAACCTTCAGATCTAACTCTAAACCCTAACCCTCACCTTTAAATCCAATCCTTAACCCTCACATCTAACCCTAAACCTTGACCATCAAATCTATCCCTACAACTCAACCTCAACGTTGACATCTAACCCTAAACCTCAACCAAAAAAAAAAAAAAAAAAAAAAAAAAAAAAAAAAAAAAAAAAAAAAAAAAACCAAACCTTAAAAATAAATCTAAATCCCAAACTTGAACTCTAACTCTCATCTCTAAACCTTCAAACGTGTACTCTATACCTGGGTTCACCAATTCTGTCCAGAAATGGCTGGTTTGGCTGCAGGCTTTCATTAGAACCAAGCAGAAGCACACCTGATTCCACTTCTAATTGGCTTTCAATCAACTACTAAGTGGGGTTCCTATCAAACTCAAAATAAAAACCCGCACTGTCCCCTTTTATAAGTTTGGTGACCCTCTATCCAATACCCTATACCCCAACCCTCAGACTATGACAATTAACCCTAAAACCTAAACCCTGCTTAGTACTCTTAACCTGTAACCATCAACATCATTCCCATACACGGACTGCCCGCCTGCTGTTTACCTTGAGCGTAGAGCGTGAGCACGGCCTGGATGGCGATGTAAACGCCAGCGAACTGGTATGTCTCGAACATCACCTATAGAGAGTGAGGAGGGACAAACTTCCACTGAGCACAGCTACAAAAACAAAACAGTCCCAGACAAAAGTCTGTGTGTAGACACAGATCCTGGTCACGGTAGTCGGAAATGTTATTTCCGGTTAAACTATTCCCAGTGAAGGGAGCGCCGATGAACACAACCCAGTGGTGAGAGACCGCGTACCTCGATGATCTTCTCTCGGTTCTTGGTGGGGTTCATCGGGGGCTCGGTGAGGAGGATCTTACAGTTGCGCGAGTCGATGTTGAGCTTCTCAGGGCCGAAGGTGTAGTCCCAAAGGTGCTTCATGTCATCCCAGTTGCGCACGATGCCGTTCTCCATTGGGTAGTTGACCTCCAGCATGGAGCGCAGCTCGCTCGCTTCGTCCCCCACCATCAGGTCCTGTCGGGGTCACGGGTGACACGGTCAAAACACTTCTCTTTAAACAGTGAGCCACATCAGGCTGCTATTAGGTGATTTCTGATTACCGTAAAACCTGCGATTTTGTTTACAGGCGGCAGCATGCGATATTGTTTACATTACTGCAGCATGCGATATCAATTCTTCTGAACAAGTGTTGTACTAGGCAGGTATGTGTGGGTATGCAAGTGTGTGGAGTATGCGAGTGTGCAACTTTGTAGGTCAGTACACTAGTATGCAACTATGTAGGTATGCGAGTATACTAGTATGCAACTATGTAGCAATATCTGAGTCATGCAAGTATGCAAGTATCCTATGTAAGTATTGTACGGTACACTAGTATGCAACTATGTGGTGTATGCGAGTACACTAGTATGCAACTATGTAGGTATGCGAGTACACTAGTATGCAACTATGTAGGTATCGAGGGCATAGAGTGTGCACGCACTATGTAGGTATGCGGTACACTAGTATGCAACTATGTAGGTATGCGAGGTGCATGGTATGCAAGTATGCAACTATGTAGGTATGCGAGTACAAGAGTATGCAACTATGTAGGTATGCGAGCGTGTAAGTATGCAACTATGTAGGTATGCGAGTACACTAGCATGCAACTATGTGGGTGTCGGAGTGCACAAGTATGCAACTATGTAGGTATGCGAGGCGTCAAGGTATGCAACTATGTAGGTATAGCGAGTGCGCAAGTATGCAAGTGTGCAACTATGTAGGTATGCGAGTACACTAGTATGCAACTATGTAGGTATGCGAGTGCACAAGTATGCAACTATGTAGGTATGCGAGTACACTAGTATGCAACTATGTAGGTATGCGAGTACACTAGTATGCAACTATGTAGGTATGCGAGTGCGCAAGTATGCAAGTGTGCAACTATGTAGGTATGCGAGTACACTAGTATGCAACTATGTAGGTATGCGCGAGTGCGCAGTATCAACTATGTAGGTATACGAGTCGCAGAGTGTGCCAACTATGTAGGTATGCGAGTGCACTAGTATGCAAGTGTGCAACTATGTAGGTATGCGAGTACACTAGTATGCAACTATGTAGGTATGCGAGTACACTAGTATGCAAATATGTAGGTGTGCAAGTACACTAGTATGCAACTATGTAGGTATGCGAGGTCGGCAAGTATGCAACTATGTAGGTATGGGGTGCGCGCAAGTACTGCAACTATGTAGGTATGCTGAGGTACACTAGTATGCAACTGTGTAGGTGTAGAGTGTAGTATGCAAGTGTGCAACTATGTAGGGTCGCGAGGTCGTAAGTAGCAACTATGTAGGTATGCGAGTACACTAGTATGCAACTATGTAGGTATGAGTGCTAGAGTATGCAAGTGTGTAGGTATGCGAATCGAGTATGCAACTATTAGGTATGCGAGTCATAGGTATGCAAGAGTGTAGGTATGCGAGGTCATAGTATGCAACTATGTAGGTATGCGAGATACACTAGTATGCAACTATGTAGGTATGCGAGCATGCAAGTGTGCAACTATGTAGGTATGCGAGTACACTAGTATGCAACTATGTAGGTATGCGAGTGCGCAAGTATGCAAGTGTGCAACTATGTAGGTATGCGAGTACACTAGTATGCAACTATGTAGGTATGCGGTCAGGTATGCAACTATGTAGATAGTGAGGTGCACAAGTATGCAACTATGTAGGTATCGGAGTGGTAAGTATGCAACTATGTAGGTATGCGAGTGCACTAGTATGCAACTATGTAGGTATGCGAGTGCGCAAGTATGCAAGTGTGCAACTATGTAGGCATGCGAGTACACTAGTATGCAACTATGTAGGTATGCGAGTGCACTAGTATGCAACTATGTAGGTATGCGAGTGCACTAGTGTAACTATGTGAGGTTGCGAAAGTCGAGTATGCAAGTGTGCAACTATGTAGGTATGCAAGTACACTAGTATGCAACTATGTAGGTATGCGAGGCGCGTAAGTATGCAACTATGTAGGTATGCGAGTACACTAGTATGCAACTATGTAGGTATGCGAGTCAAGTATGCAACTATGTAGGTATGCGAGTGCACAAGTATGCAACTATGTAGGTATGCGAGTACACTAGTATGCAACTATGTAGGTATGCGAGTGCGCAAGTATGCAACTATGTAGGTATGCGAGTACACTAGTATGCAACTATGTAGGTATGCGAGTGCGCAAGTATGCAACTATGTAGGTATGCGAGTACACTAGTATGCAACTATGTAGGTATGCGAGTGCACAAGTATGCAACTATGTAGGTATGCGAGTGCGCAAGTATGCAACTATGTAGGTATGCGAGTGCGCAAGTATGCAACTATGTAGGTATGCGAGTGCACTAGTATGCAACTATGTAGGTATGCGAGTGCACAAGTATGCAACTATGTAGGTATCCGAAGTAGTACAAGTGTGCAACTATGTAGCATGCGAGTACACTAGTATGCAACTATGTAGGTATGCGAGTGTAAGTATGCAACTATGTAGGTATGCGAGTACACTAGTATGCAACTATGTAGGTATGCGAGTCAAGTATGCAACTATGTAGGTATCGAGGTGCCGTGCAACTATGTAGGTATGCGCAGTACACTAGTATGCAACTATGTAGGTATGCGAGGTCACAAGTATGCAACTATGTAGGTATGCGAAGTACATAGTATGCAACTATGTAGGTATGCGAGTGCACAAGTATGCAACTATGTAGGTATGCGGTACGTGTAAGTATGCAACTATGTAGGTATGCGAAGTGCACAAGTATGCAACTATGTAGGTATCCGAGTACACTAGTATGCAACTATGTAGGTATGCTGAGTCGCATAGGTATGCAACTATGTAGGTATGCGAGTGCGCAAGTATGCAACTATGGGTATGCTGGTCATGGTATGCAACTATGGTAGGTATGCGAGGTGCACAGTATGCAACTATGTAGGTATGCGAGTGCGCAAGTATGCAACTATGTAGGTATGCGAGTACACTAGTATGCAACTATGTAGGTATGCGAGTACACTAGTATGCAACTATGTAGGTATGCGAGTGCGCAAGTATGCAACTATGTAGGTATCCGAGTACACTAGTATGCAACTATGTAGGTATGCGAGTGCCGCAAGTATCAACTATGTAGGTATGCGTGCTGCACAGAGTATGCAACTATGTAGGTATCGAGTACACACTAGTATGCAACTATGTAGGTGTCGAAAGTGCACAGTATGCAACTATGTAGGTATCGAGGCTGTAAGTATGCAACTATGTAGGTGTCTGCGAGTACACTAGTGTGCAACTATGTAGGTATGGAGGTGCACGTATGCAACTATGTAGGTATGGGTACACTAGTATGCAACTATGTAGGTATGCGAGTGCACAAGTATGCAACTATGTAGGTATGCGAGTACTAGTATGCAACTATGTGGGTGCAGTGCACAGTATGCAACTATGTAGGTATGCCAGTACACTAGTATGCAACTATGTAGGTTGCGAGGTGCACAGTATGCAACTATGTAGGTATGCGAGTGCGCTAGTATGCAACTATGTAGGTATGCCGTGTAAGTATGCAACTACGTAGGTATGCGAGGTGCACTAGTATGCAACTATGTGCGAGGTGCTCCGAGTGCCAACGTATGTAGGTATGCGAGTACACTAGTATGCAACTATGTAGGTATGCGAGTGCACAAGTATGCAACTATGTAGGTATGCGAGTGCGCAAGTATGCAACTATGTAGGTATGCGAGTGCGCAAGTATGCAACTATGTAGGTATGCGAGTGCACTAGTATGCAACTATGTAGGTATGCGAGTGCGCAAGTATGCAAGTGTGCAACTATGTAGGCATGCGAGTACACTAGTATGCAACTATGTAGGTATGCGAGTGCGCAAGTATGCAACTATGTAGGTATGCGAGTACACTAGTATGCAACTATGTAGGTATGCGAGTGCGCAAGTATGCAACTATGTAGGTATGCGAGTGCACAAGTATGCAACTATGTAGGTATGCGAGTACACTAGTATGCAACTGTGTGTATCTTGAGTGCATAAGTATGCAACTATGTAGGTATGCGAGGTGCACAAGTATGCAACTATGTAGGTATCGGTACACTAGTATGCAACTATGTAGGTATGCGAGTACACTAGTATGCAACTATGTGTAGTGCGGTGCGTAGGTACAACTATGTAGGTATGCGAGGTACACTAGTATGCAACTATGTAGGTGTGCGGCGCACGCAAGTATGCAACTATGTGGGTATCACAGTGCGCGTAGTGCAACTATGTAGGTATGCGAGTACACTAGTATGCAACTATGTAGGTATGCGAGTGCGCAAGTATGCAACTATGTAGGTATGCGAGTGCACAAGTATGCAACTATGTAGGTATGCGAGTGCACAAGTATGCAACTATGTAGGTATGCGAGTGCACTAGTATGCAACTATGTAGGTATGCGAGTGCACAAGTATGCAACTATGTAGGTATGCGAGTACACTAGTATGCAACTATGTAGGTATGCGAGTGCACAAGTATGCAACTATGTAGGTATGCGAGTGCACAAGTATGCAACTATGTAGGTATGCGAGTGCGCAAGTATGCAACTATGTAGGTATGCGAGTGCACTAGTATGCAACTATGTAGGTATGCGAGTGCACAAGTATGCAACTATGTAGGTATCGGGTACACTAGTATGCAACTAGTAGGTATGTAGGTGTCGAAGTATGCAACTATGTAGGTGTCGAGGTACACTAGTATGCAACTATGTAGGTATGCGTGCATGAGTATTACTATGTAGGTTCGAGGTGCACAAGTATGCAACTATGTAGGTATGCGAGGTACACTAGTATGCAACTATGTAGGTATGCAAGTACACTAGTATGCAACTGTGTAGGTATGCAAGTGTAAGTATGCAACTATGTAGGTATGCGAGTACACTAGTATGCAACTATGTAGGTATGCGAGTGCACAAGTATGCAACTATGTAGGTATGGAGTGCATGGTATGTCAACTATGTAGGTATGCGAGTACACTAGTATGCAACTATGTAGGTATGCGAGTGCGCACAAGTATGCAACTATGTAGGTATGCGAGTACACTAGTATGCAACTATGTAGGTATGCGAGTGCACAAGTATGCAACTATGTAGGTATGCGAGTACACTAGTATGCAACTATGTAGGTATGCGAGTACACTAGTATGCAACTATGTAGGTATGCGAGTGCGCAAGTATGCAACTATGTAGGTATGCGAGTACACTAGTATGCAACTATGTAGGTATGCGAGTGCTAGTATGCACTATGTGGTGTGAGTCTGTGAGTATGCAACTATGTAGGTATGGGGGTACACTAGTATGCAACTATGTAGGTGTCACGGTGCGGTATGCAATATGTGGGGTACAAGGTATGCAACTATGTAGGTATGCGAGTACAAGTATGCAACTATGTAGGTATGGTGCACTAGTATGCAACTATGTGGTGTGTGATTACAAGTAATATGCAACTATGTAGGTATGCGGTGCATAAGTATGCAACTATGTAGGTATGCGAGGTACACTAGTATGCAACTATGTAGGTATGCGAGTACATAGTATGCAACTATGTGAGGTATCGAGTACACAAGTATGCAACTATGTGGTGTATGGTGCTGAGTATGCAACTATGTGGGTACACTGCATATGTAGGTATGCGAGTGCACAAGTGTAACTATGTAGGTGTGCGAGTGCTCGTATGCAACTATGTAGGTATGCGAAGTCATGGTAATACTATGTAGGTATGACTAGTGTCCATGAGTGCTGGTTGCAACTATGTGGGTATGTGCGCAAGTATGCAACTATGTAGGTATGAGGTGCACAAGTATGCAACTATGTAGGTATGCGAGTACACTAGTATGCAACTATGTAGGTATGCGAGTGCACAAGTATGCAACTATGTAGGTATGCGAGTGCGCAAGTATGCAACTATGTAGGTATGCGAGTGCACTAGTATGCAACTATGTAGGTATGCGAGTACACTAGTATGCAACTATGTAGGTATGCGAGTGCACAAGTATGCAACTATGTAGGTATGCGAGTACACTAGTATGCAACTATGTAGGTATGCGAGTGCACAAGTATGCAACTATGTAGGTATGCGAGTATGCAAGTATGCAACTATGTAGGTATGCGAGTGCACAGTATGCAACTATGTAGGTATGCGAGTGCACTAGTATGCAACTATGTAGGTATGGCGCAAGTATGCAAGTGTGCAACTATGTAGGCATGCGAGTACACTAGTATGCAACTATGTAGGTATGCGAGTGTACAGTATGCAACTATGTAGGTATCGCAGTACACTAGTATGCAACTATGTAGGTATCGAAGTGCCAAGTATGCAACTATGTAGGTATGCGAGTACACTAGTATGCAACTATGTAGGTATGCTGAGTAAGTATGCAACTATGTAGGTATCGAAGGTGCACAAGTATGCAACTATGTGGTATTGGTACACTGGTAATAAGCATGTAGGTATGTCTAAGTATGCAACTATGTAGGTATCGGATACTGAAGTATGCAACTATGTAGGTATCGGTACATAGTATGCAACTATGGGTATCTCGTACACTAGTATGCAACTATTTGGTATGCGAGTGCACAAGTATGCAACTATGTAGGTATCACGAGTACACTAGTATGCAACTATGTAGGTATGCGAGTAGGAAAGTATGCAACTATGTAGGTATCACAGTGCACAGGTATTCAACTATGTAGGTGTGCACGGTACACTAGTATGCAACTATGTAGGTATGCGGAGGTACACAGTATGCAACTATGTAGGTATGCGAGAGTGTAAGTATGCAACTATGTAGGTATGCGGTGCAGTAATGCACTATTGCTAGTATGCAACTATGTGGTATGAGTGCGAAGTATGCAACTACTTGTAGCTTAGGTATGCGAGTGCACAAGTATGCACTATGTAGGTATGCGAAGGTATGGTTGCAACTATGTATGCGTACTAGTGCACTATGTAGGTGTGCGAGTGGCAAGTATGCAACTATGTAGGTATGCGAAGTACATAGTATGCCTATGTAGGTATCGGTGCAAGGTATGCACTATGTAGGGTGAAGTTGATATGGTATGGGTACATATATGCAACTATGTGGTATGGAGTGCACAAGTATGCAACTATGTAGTTATGCGAGTACACTAGTATGCAACTATGTAGGTATCAGTGCACAGTATGCAACTATGTAGGTATCTAGTACTAGTATGCACTATGTAGGTATCGGGTCCTAGTATGCAACTATGTAGGTATGGTGCTAGTTGCAACTATGTAGGTATGCGGGTACACTAGTATGCAACTATGTAGGTATCGAGGTGCACAAGTTGCAACTATGTAGGTATGCGAGTACACTAGTATGCAACTATGTAGGTATGCAGTACACTAGTATGCAACTATGTGGTGTGAGAGTGTGCATAGTATGCAACTATGTAGGTATGCGGTCGTAGTAACTAGTGGTATAGTGCACTAGTATGCAACTATGTAGGTATGCGAGTGCACAAGTATGCAACTATGTAGGTATCGCGAAGTACACTAGTATGCAACTATGTAGGTATCGCGAGTGCACAAGTATGCAACTATTGGGTGTGGGGTCAGGTATGCAACTATGTAGGTATGCGGGCGAAAGTGTATAACTATGTAGGTATGGAGTGCACTAGTATGCAACTATGTGGGTATGCGAGTGTAAGTGCAAGTGCAACTATGTAGGCATGCGAGTACACTAGTATGCAACTATGTAGGTATGCAAGTCGCAAGTATGCAACTATGTAGGTGTCGAGTACACTAGTATGCAACTATGTGGTATGCGATCATGCAAGTATGCAACTATGTAGGTATGCGAGTGCACAAGTATGCAACTATGTAGGTATGCGCGAGTACACGAGTATGCAACTATGTGTGTCACGATACACTAGTATGCAACTATGTAGGTATGGTGTAGGTATGCAACTATGTAGGTATCGCGAGTGCACAAGTTGCAACTATGTAGGTATCGAATACACCTAGTATGCAACTATGTAGGTATGCGCGAGTACAGAGTATGCAACTATGTGGTATGTAGTATGGTATGCAACTATGTAGGTATGAGAGTACACTGTATGCAACTATGTAGGTATGCGAGCGCGTAAGTATGCAACTATTGGTATCGCGAGTCAGTAGTATGCAACTATGTAGGTGTGCAGTACCTAGTATGCACTATGTAGGTATGGAGTACTAGTATGCACTATGTAGGTATGTGAGGGGTAAGTATGCAACTAGTAGGTATCGAGTCATAAGTATGCAACTATGTAGGTATGGGTACACTAGTATGCAACTATGTAGGTATGAGGTACAAGTATGCAACTATGTAGGTATGAAGTACACTAGTATCACACTATGTAGGTGTGCGCGAGTGCACAAGTATGCAACTATGTAGGTGTCGGAGGTCAAGTATGCAACTATGTAGGTATCTTGAGGTGTACAAGTATGCAACTATGTAGGTATGCGAGTGCACTAGTATACTACTATATAGGTGTGCGAGGTGTATGCAAGTGTGCAACTATGTAGGTATGCGGAGTACACTAGTATGCAACTATGTAGGTATGCAAGTACAGTATGCAACTATGTAGGTATCGAATACACTAGTATCACTGTGGGTATGCAAGTACACTATATGCAACTATGTAGGTATGCGAGTCACAAGTATGCAACTATGTAGGTATGCGAGCACTAGTATGCAACTATGTAGGTATTAGAGGTACACAAGTATGCAACTATGTAGGTATCGAGTCTAGTATGCAACTATGTAGGTGTGCAGTGCCTAGTATGCAACTATGTGGGTATCGAGTTTAGTATGCACTATGTAGGTATGGAGTGCACTTTGCAACTATGTAGGTGTCGAGTGTATAAGTATGCAACTATGTAGGTATGGATACCAGTATGCAACTATGTATGTTTGAGTACGTATGCAACTATGTAGGTATGAGGTGCAATATACTTTACTATGCAACTATGTGGTATGCGCGGTGCACAGTATGCAACTATGTAGGTATGCGGTCACAGTATGCAACTATGTAGGTATGCGGTACATAGTATGCCTATGTGTGTTGGGCGACACTATGTAGGTATTCTGTCTTGGGATGCGTTGCAACTATGTAGGTATCGGTACACTAGTATGCAACTATGTAGGTATGCGGAGTGCACAAGTATGCAACTATGTGGGTGTGCGGTGCACAGTATGCAACTATGTAGGTATGCGAGTACACTAGTATGCAAATTGTAGGTATGGAAGTGCACTAGTATGCAACTATGTAGGTATGAGTACACTAGTATGCAACTATGTAGGTATGCGAGTGCTAGGTATGCAACTATGTGGGTATGCGAGGTGCGCAGGTATGCAACTATGTAGGTATCGAGGTCATAGTATGCAACTATGTGGTGTTGGAGGTGCACTGGTATGCAACTGTGGGTATGGGTACTGTATGCAACTATGTGGGTGTGAGTACACATAGTATGCAACTATGTAGGTATGCGAGGACGGTATGCAACTATGTAGGTATTGAGTGCAGTATGCAACTATGTAGGTATGGGTCACGAGTATGCAACTATGTAGGTGTCGGGGTGCACTAGTATGCAACTATGTGGGTATCAGGTCTTGTAGTGGTAGTGCAACTATGTAGGTATGCGAGGTACACTAGTATGCAACTATGTGTGTGCAAAGTGCTAGTATGCAACTATGGTGTGAGGTATGGTATTGCTATGTAGGTATGTGGTAAGGTATGCAACTATGTAGGTATGCGAGGTGCACAAGTATGCAACTATGTAGGTATGCGAGTACACTAGTATCAACTATGTAGGTATGCGAGTGCGCAAGTATGCAACTATGTAGGTATCGGAGTGCTCAGTATGCAACTATGTAGGATGGGTACACTAGTATGCAACTTGTGGTATGCGGTACACTAGTATGCAACTATGTAGGTATGCGGTCAAGTATGCAACTATATAGGTATCGAGTACACTATTATGCAACTATGTAGGTATGCGAGTGCGGAAGTATGCAACTATGTAGGTATGCGTGCGCATAGTATGCAACTATGTAGGTATCGAGTACACTAGTATGCAACTATGTGGTGTGTGAGGTGCTAGTGTGCAACTATGTAGGTATGCGAGTGCGCAAGTATGCAACTATGTAGGTATCGGTGGGTAATACCTATGTGGTGTGCACTAGTATGCAACTATGTAGGTATGCGAGTGCTAAGTATGCAACTATGTAGGTATGAGGTACACTAGTATGCAACTATGTAGTGTGTGGGGTGCACAAGTATGCAACTATGTAGGTATGCGAAGTGCACTGTATGCAACTAATGGTGTGTGGGTCTGTAGTATACAGTGTGTAACTATGTGGGCATGCGGTACACTAGTATGCACTATGTAGGTTGCAAGTGAGTATGCAACTATGTAGGTATGGGAGTACACTAGTATGCAACTATGTAGGTATGAGTGTGGTGGCGCTGCAACTATGTAGGTGTACGGTGCCAAGTATGCAACTATGTAGGTATGTGAGGTACTAGTATGCAACTATGTAGGTGCAAGGTACACTAGTATGCAACTATGTAGGTATGGGTGTAAGTATGCAACTATGTAGGTATGTGCAGTAACTAGTATGCAACTATAGTGGGTGGTATGCAAGTGTGCAACTATAATTTACTATGTAGGTATGTGAGGTATGCAACTATGTAGGTATCAGTACACTAGTATGCAACTATGTAGGTGGAGTCGTATGACTATGTGGGTATCGGTGCAGGTATGCAACTATGTGGGGTGGTACACTAGTATGCAACTATGTAGGTATGCAAGTACACTAGTATGCAACTATGTAGGTATGCGGGTAAGATGCAACTATATGGTATGCGAATTACACTAGTATGCAACTATGTAGGTATCGAAGTGCCAGGTATGCAACTATGTAGGTATCGGTGCATAAGTATGCAACTATGTAGGTATCAGGTACCTAGTTTGCACTATGTAGTGTTTGATGCTTAAGTATGCAACTATGTAGGTCCAGGTACACTAGTATGCAACTGTAGGTGTTTGAGCGCATAAGTATGCAACTATGTGGGTATGAGTGCACGTATGCAACTATGTAGGTATCGGAGTACACTAGTGTGCAACTATGTGGTATCGAGTGCAAGTATGCAACTATGTAGGTATCGGTCGCATGAAGTATGCAACTATTTAGGTATCGGTGCACTAGTATGCAACTATGTGGTATGCGGTTGAGTATGCAAGTGTGCAACTTGTGGGCATGTGTACTGGTATGCAACTATGTAGTATGCGAAGTACATAGTATGCAACTGTGGTGTGTGGGTACTAGTATGCAACTATGTAGGTATGCGGAGGCATAGTATGCAACTATGTGGTTGAAGTGAAGAGTATGCAATTGGTATGAAGTGCTAGTATGCACTATGTAGGTATGCAAGTACACTAGTATCAACTATGTGGTATGCGAGTGCATAGTATGCAACTATGTGGTATCGAGTACACTAGTATGCAACTATGTAGGTATGCGAGTGCAGTTATGCAACTATGTGGGTATCGATCACTTAAGTATTGCAACTATGTAGGTATGCGATACACTAGTATGCAACTATGTAGGTATGCGAAGGTGCGAAGTATGCAACTATGTGGTGTCGAGTACACTAGTATGCAACTATGTAGGTATGCGGTACGAGTATGCAACTATGTAGGTATGAGTGCACAAGTATGCAACTATGTAGGTATGGAGTACACTAGTATGCAACTATGTAGGTATATGCGAGTACACTAGTATGCACTATGGTGTAGTGTAAGTATGCAACTATGTAGGTATGAGTACATAGTATGCAACTATGTGGTATGCGAGTCGTAAGTATGCAACTATGTAGGTATGGTGCAAGTATGCATATGGTATGAGTACACTAGTATGAATTGTAGGATGAGTACACTAGTATGCAACTATGTAGGTATGCGAGTGCGCAAGTATGCAAGTGTGCAAGTATAATAGTGTGCTAGTATTCCAGGATGCAAATATGCACATTGAGTATGCAGGTGTATGAATAAGCAAGTTTGTGACCATGCTAACTGTCAGTTACGCAGTCTTGCATGTAAGTGTGCTAGTATGGACAGCTGCAAGTGTGCTCGGGTCAGCTACGCGAGTACATCATTTTAAAAAGCGAGTGCGAGACCAGACCGGATCTGGCATCATCATCTTCCTCCCTCTCAAAGATATAACCCATCTGTCGTTTTCACTTCCTCACCGTGGGGACGAGTAACCGATCGACTGCACGGCCGTAAGAAGAGAAAAACAAAAACAAAACGGCAGTCGTTAATGACTGCGTTTACATGGACAACAATAATCCACTCTTAATCTAATTAAGACCATACTTTGATTATGAAACTACCATGTAAACACCAACCTTAATCTGATTAAGACCATACTTTGATTAAGAAACTACCATGTAAACACCAACCTTAATCTGATTAAGGTCATAATCGAAGTAAGCGATAATCGAATTAAGACAGGTGGAGTACTCCTGTTTTAATCGTATTATGGACGTGTATTACAGACATGTAAACGTCTTAATCCCATTATTATCTTACTTAGATTAAGGTCAATAATT
>CM022772.1:18430264-18485264 GCA_012411365.1 Ameiurus melas
ATTCCGACTTGAAAACTTCGCGCGTTGCCATTTTGTTTAATAGATTGTAGATTTACCTAGCATTAGCTAGCATTAGCATATAGCTGTGTTCATGTCAGCCCTCAGCACATCTTATTCTAAACTTTCTATTAAGCTGAAAAATACAAGCGGATAAATTCTTATTTTAAGCCTCACTTATAGATTCCCAAAAATTCCGACTAGGATTTTCCGCTCGGATGCGGACACGGACTCTTTATTCCAGTTGAAAAGTGGTCATTATGGTTATTGTGAAATCCAAATGATGTGGGCGGTCGGCGGGGGAGGGCGGGGAAAAAAGCAGCAGCAACGGCCTGCATTTGCATGCTGGAACATGATTGGCTCTTACATTTTATGATGCAATAACCCTTGTCTAGTCACATATTCAACTCGGATCAAGCTCTCCGTCTCCTCTAAAAAGGACGGAAAACGCACTCACCTCCAGCGGGAAGTTTCCTTGTGTGACGTCGACCACCAGCTGGCAGTAGTGTGGGTCTAAATACAATAGCTGCTCGTCTGCAGGACAGAAAACAACCAATCAGATCGCAGATCAAAAAGCAGCTGGCCCGATCGAGAAGCGATGAACGCTACTCACCGTGAAAGCCGACGAAAAAGAGCGAGTGTTTGGGTTTCCCGCCGATGATCCCGATACAGCAGTCCAACGTCAGGAGATTCTAGAACACAGAGCGAAAACGCTCAACATAAAGACCCTGAATTGATTAGAGTTTAAATAAAACTCCTCCCACTTTTCCCATCAATCAATCATCGGATACACATACCATATGCGTTTACCTAATACGCACGTATTCATTCTTTATTCGAAGATTTTGAGATACTGCGATCGGGGTTAGGGTTAAGCGATCGGTAACCATACGTATCTTATCTCCCGCCGTATATTCATGCAGTTTTACCTTGACGCACTCGGTGTAGGACGGGTTGAGCGAATCTCCTCCCAGTCGCACCGGGACCAGGATGATGACGGACTTCCAGCCGGAGCTAGCGGAGTCAGAGGAGCTCTGCTCGCACAGCTGCGTCACGTCCCCTTTGTACACTACAAACAAAGAAACGTGTGAACGTCAACTACACTACACTGTATACGCTGCAGGCAAACGTACGCGTAACCCCTGACCTTCACACCCATACGTGGTTCTTCATCCAAAAACATTGGAAGCACACAATTGTATAGAACGTCGTTCAATTCCCTTCACCCAAACACTGTTCCAGCAGGACGATGCTGCCCCTGTGCACAAAACGAGCTCCATGAAGACGTTAAGGTTGGAAGACCTCCTCAATCCCTCTGAACACCTCCTCAGACGTCCCAACCCCATCCTCACTAATGCTCTCGGGAAGCGTGTGAAAGAACACAGATCTCCACTGCCACGCTGGTTCCACTCACCTGTACAGTCCTGAGCCACGTACACGACCAGATCGTCCAGCTCCGCGCTTTTCTCCACAGCTTTTCTAGACAAATAAACCAAAAAGTCAGATTCTTGTCTGCGATGCACGTTTATAACAACACCGAATTAGCGGTAAGGTAGAGAACGGGAACGCTTCGCTACGGCTGCTCGCTCACCGCAGGATGTGTGCGACGAGCGAAGGCCCGTACCAGTCTCCCGCCTTCTTCCCCAAATCCTTGCCCAGCTCGACCAGCCGGTGAACCCCGAACGGCGCAGCCGGGACGTCCCCGAACCACGACACCAGCCTGCGGTGGAGGTCTTCGGTCTGCGCGTCCCGGCTCGGCTCGGCTCGTTTCGGGACCTCGGTCGCGGAGGACGGGCGTTTCTCGGGTCCCGACGTGCTCCACGTAGAGCTGAAGGAGGGGATGGAGATACCCACGGGACGAGACGGCGAGCGAGGTCTGAGCACCTCGAAATCCACATCGGCCAGCTGAGGACTCTCCGGCCACCTCCAGTCTGGAAAACATACGACGCCGTCGGTTAGTAACGGACACTACACGTGACGCGGTCGCCGGAATCCGTCGCCCGATTTGTCGTGTTTATTTATCGGGTGTCTGTTGCGTACTCCGAGGCAGACGATGGAGCATGAGCCCCTGGGCGAGCAGCATCTGTCCGCTGCGCAGCATGCAGCCCCAGCCGCAGTCCGTCGTCAGGTTCGAGCCCTCCAGCTGAGGGAACTCCTTCCTGTAGGTGAGCCACACTCGCGAGCCGAACGCCAGCCGGAAACGCTCCACTTCCTCTGAGGAAAGAGGCGGTGAAAGAGCTTGTGAAACTGGGTTAAAGCAGCAGTTTGCCATCTTAGCTTGTGAGGTAGATTCGCTATTAATCCTTCATCGTCCCGCTTAAACCGTTAAAACGTCATTCGCCTTTGGTAAAACACCACGAGTTAAAAGGTAGGAAGTTTAAGGTAAGGAAAGGAGGCGGAGCTCCTCGAGCAGTTGTCTTTGGTCCTTTTCTGGGTCAGAAAAACTTCAACAGAAGCCGAAAATTTGAAAAAGGCAACGTCGCAAATCACGTAAATTTTTTTTCCCAAAGGCCTGTGTAAAAACGTACGATTTTTTCCGGTCTAGAACCGCACGTAAAGTTTTCAAACGGCACCTTTAAACAAACACTCAAAAGTTGCTAACGACTGCTTTAACGAAAAAAGTGGCGGCAATCGTGTAGCATGAAGCGAAAGCGGAACCGAGTCTCACCTTCACTGTCGAGTAAGTAGGACTGTCCCATCAGGATCAGCGGAGACGTTTTGTTGAACACCGTTTTGCTTTTGACCGACCATCCTGCGAGAAACAAAAAGCAAAAACATGGCAACGTATCTTCCCTTTCGCAGACCTGGTCACGTGACCGCTCTCACGGACCGACGAGCCCGGGTTAGCTAAACTAGCTAGTGCTAGTTTATGTCAAGCGTAAAGAAATGATCAACACGGTAATGTCTGTAATTGGAGGACGGAATATAAATTGAGCCCCACCCCCTCGTAAACAAAGGAGCACCACAATTATTTCCCCGCCCCAGATCGCGTACTCTAAAACATACCGTATTTGACGTTGTTCCACGCCGACATCAGCTTCAGCTTCAGCTTATCCACCTCGTCCGGCTCTCCCGGCCCGTCAGCGAGCGACCCGTTCCCGAAATGCCCCCTCGCCTCCACGACCCTCGGCAAGGAAGTAGGCGGCAGTCTCCTCCCATCCACGAAGTCGTTATGTGGCGCACCGCCCCTGGCGTACTGGGCGGAGCTGGGGGTGACCGAGTTCATGACTCAGGCGTCGCGCGGACCTCAGCGGAGTGACATCATCACCAGGGCGAGCTGAGGAGAGGAACAAAGCGAGGCGGTGAGCGCGATGCGCCGATGTATTTTCAGCGTCCCCGTCGGGACGTCGAAATACAACGATGTATTTCCGAGTAGCAACGACGAATACGTCATCGTCTCTGTCGGTGATTGATTTCCCGTTACAGCACACTCCCAGCGTGTTTTTATTCCTCGTATAACCAGAAATACAGGAATGGTGCGCAGATCAGTCAGTGTGTGTGTGTGTGTGTGTGTGTGTGTGTTCACATCAACTCATTACATTACACACATGTGACTGAGAAGTGAGTCACTGGACACCTAAAGCCAGGTGTGTGTGCACGTGAACATGACGGCTCATAACAACAAACACGTCTCGGTTCCTTTTTCCTTTCCAGAAACACCCTGTGCTGCTTTCTTCCGAGTGCATGAGTACAGAGTGTAAAGCAGAGGAAAAGGCGAGTGAAATGAGACACGCCCCGAAAAATGACTTCTCTTCTCTCTCTATTTTTATTTCTTCTTTCTTTCTGCCACACAGATGCATTTCTTAAACACGCTTCTTATACGATTCGAATTTGATTCGTTTCTTTCTGGGGTGATTTTTATTTATTTTATTTTTTTTTCGGGGGGGGGGGTGATAAAGTTCGCTTATTTTTTTTTTTTCTTTTAAATTGCTCACTTCCTTTTTCACGAGAGCGCGCACTTTCAGGGAAAACTGAAGTGCGGTAATGAAACCGTGAGCGGCGTGACGACGACATTCGCTCCAGATGAACGAGCGCGTCTCGGCGTACACAAGAAAAAAAGAAACGTTTCCACAAACACGAAAGGGTTTACGTCGATCGTTCTAGGTTTTTTCCCCCTCCAAAATGTACAAGATCATTAAACCCCCCCCCCCCGATATTAAATCTGTAAGGAAATAAAACCTCCGGGACGGGGCGGTGCGCTGCGCTTACAGGAAAATAATCAGCGACAGGTCGGAGTGACGTGAAGTGACTTGATGTGGATTATTTTCCGACAGCGGCGCGTCCTGAAGTGTTTTATCCCTCTGATACAACAGCCTGTGGGTGAAAAACATACTGTTATAACATACCGTCACTAACACTGGAGACTCCTTCCATAGATGTTAAACTGGATTGTTTTATTCCTCTTAACTTTTTAGATACACTCAACAACTGCGTTTACGTGGACAGCAGTAATCTAATTATCGACCTTATTCTGAATAAGACAATATTCTGATTAAGGTGTTTACATGACTTTCTTTGAGAATACTCCGGATTAGTCGCGGATTATTTTCCTACAACGACCTGCGAGAGTTTTGTTCCTGACTCCTTTTCTATCCGGACAGAACTCTACTCGAGCGGGACAATTCAACCAATATGGGAAAACGCCGTTGTGACATCACTGGGCGAAGGATTGGGCATGCACTAGGTACTTTCCCCTGAAAGTTTAACTGTAAGAGTGTGTGTGTGTGTGTGTGCTGACAGATTGGACGCACGACCTGATTTAAAGCAGGCATGTGATCTGAGTGTGACTGAATGCAGGATTTTTTTTTCTCAAAAAAGCAAAACAAAAGTCCCCCCCAAAAAAAGTATTAATTGACAGAAGGGAAAAAAAAACAAACATTGTCACTTAATCCATAAAAATAATAATTATTATAATTTTTAATCATGAATATAGAGAAAACCAGTAAGTCAAGATCTTGTTTTTGCATGTATAAAACTAAAAGATGAAAGATATAATAAGTGAGCACAGCTTCCTGGGCTGCTTTTGGAAACAATTTTAAAAATAAATCAATAAATAAGAAAAATGTCTATTTTAAAACATAAAGACTTAGCTAATGCTAATCCAGTGCTAATAATCTGGGTAAAGGGGTTGGTTAGTTGAACATTGTTGAAGAACACGGACTTACCGGAGTGATGACGCGCTCATGGTGGGTGTTATTATTGGGTTATATTATCAGGGTTATTAATGATAAATACCACCGCTTACACCCGAGATGTGCATCAATATAGATCAGAATTCATTTAAAGACACACAAGCGAATCCGATCTCCGATCTGATCTACACCGCCTGTGTTTGGGGTCGAGTTCATAACCCGGGACTGTAGCACAAGACGACTTCCGCTTTCGTCCTCCACGGTAGCGCCACATGACTTCCTGCTGCGGAACCGGCGTCGTGCTCCGAGCAGCTCCACGCGCCCTACGCACGCGCCCTTTAAGAAGGGTTCTAGAAGCGGCTTCGACGCCGCGCGCAGAGAACTCAATGTCCAACAGCACGCCGTTTGGAACAGAGCCCAGGCGCACAGGCACCCTTTATTTATTATATTTAAATTAGCACATTATTACGTTTCAGGTGTGTATGTAAAGCTGTTTTATCTATCTATCTATCTATCTATCTATCTATCTATCTATCTATCTGTCTGTCTGTCTGTCTGTCTGTCTGTCTGTCTATCTTTCTGTCTGTCTCTATCTATCTATCTATCTATCTATCTATCTATCTATCTATCTATCTATCTATCTATCTATCTATCTATCTATCTATCTATCTATCTATCTGTCTGTCTGTCTGTCTGTCTGTCTGTCTATCTTTCTGTCTGTCTCTATCTATCTATCTATCTATCTATCTATCTATCTATCTATCTATCTATCTATCTATCTATCTATCTATCTATCTATCTATCTATCTATCTATCTATCTATCTATGTGTCTGTCTGTCTATCTGTCTCCGTCTATCTATCTATCTATCTATCTATCTATCTATCTATCTATCTATCTATCTATCTATCTATCTATCTATCTATCTATCTGTCTGTCTGTCTGTCTGTCTGTCTGTCTATCTATATATATCTGTCTGTCTGCCCGTCTCTCTCTATCTGTCTGTCTGTCTATGTCTGTGTGCCCGTCTACCTATCTGTCTGTCTGTCTGTCTGCCCGTCTACCTATCTGTCTGCCTGTCTATCTATCTATCTATCTATCTATCTATCTATCTATCTATCTATCTATCTATCTATCTATCTATCTATCTATCTATCTATCTATCTGTCTGTCTGTCTCTATATATATCTATCTATATATCTATCTATCTGTCTGTCTGCCCGTCTCTCTCTGTCTGTCTGCCTGTCTCTCTCTATCTGTCTGTCTGTCTGCCTATGTCTGTGTGCCCGTCTACCTATCTGTCTGTCTGTCTGTCTGCCCGTCTATCTATCTGTCTGTTTATCTATCTGTTTGTCTGTCTGCCCGTATATTTGTCTGCCTATCTATCTATCTATGTATCTATCTGTCTTTCTGTCTATCTATATATATGTTTGTCTGTCTGACCGTATATCTATCAGTCTATCTATCTGTCTATCTATCTGTTTGTCTGTCTGCCTGTCTATCTGTCTGTCTGTCTGTCTGTCTACATGTCTGTCTATCTATCTGCCCATCTATCTAACTGTCTGTCTGCCCGTCTATCTATATATCTATCTGTCTGTCTGACTAAAGAAATGTGGGAAGAAGTAAAGTTACAACTGTTACATGTAGTGAAGTGTTATAATTAATAGTGTAAAGATGTTTTTATCTGATGAAATGGTCATAATTGATCTAAAACTGTTATAAGCAACGACACCATTTTGTTTGCTGCTTGTATGTGTGACTAACACTGCGTCGTTTGCTAAAGAATTATTCAGAAGTAAAAATGTATCAAATATCCTGTAAATAACCAGAAAATAACCGTTAGCTAGACAAGGGGTTCTTAAACTTTTCCAGGGCAAGGCCCTCCAAATGGCATTAACATTTGACCGAGGTCCCCCTTTTACAGGATGTCTTTAAAACACATTAAAAACACAGACTTCTGAATATATCCCCCTTTTTTTATGAATCATTTCATCTTACATCTTTACATTACTTTAGGAATTGATTGTGTGTGCGTGTGGTAGTCTGAGAGCGAGAGAGAAAATAAATCATGTATTTATTTATTTTTCACACCAAATTGTCGAGGCCCCTTGGCGGCACCCAATGGGGTCGCGGTCCCCAGTTTGAAAACCACTGAGCTAGACTCTGATTCTCTGCCTTATGTTAGTTTAGTTTATGTTAGCTACTGGAATCAGTGCTAGTCTAACCTGGCATTAGCAAAGAAACCCAACATGCTAGCTTAGTTTCATAGGGCCAGTTAATATTAGCAAATTAGCTAAACTTACTTTACCTCTACATGCTTTTACAAATTAGATTAGATCATGTCTTCTAGGGAGGCAAAAGGAGATACCTGATTGGTTTTTATACCAATGAGTGTTTGTTTACTCCAGCATACTGAAAACATTTTACTGAGGTAAAATCCTCATGTTCCACACCGCAATCCGGTGGATTACCCATGTTCAAACTCAAACGCACATGGATAGCTATAGAGCTAGCCACATTGTGTAACATGAGAAGGACAAGGCTGGTGATGAACTGGCATGATTCTCGATCATTCATTTCTACAGTGATGAACTTTATGGGATCCTACACAGAAACAGTCCGCTGCTAAGCTGAAATGATCGAATGCTAATCCGATCGATTTGGAGCCCATTCGATTGTCACTGGCTGGATGAGAGAATATAAGCACTCACATGTTATATGTTGAATAGTTTCAGGTCACGGTGGTCAGCTTGATTAAAAATAAAAATAAAAACCCATGTGACCATGCCAATGGTATCGTCGATCTGTAAAATAATGATTTCAAATCATTTGAAAATATGGGATTTATCTATTTGAAATCTACATTTCAATTCGACGCATTTTAAAAACGTTTACGTTAATAGCTACTTCATTATGACTGGGTTTAATTGATTAAAAACACACACCTCGGGGTAATACAGTGGTGTGAAAAAGTGTTTGCCCCCTTCCTCATTTTCTGTTCCTTTGCATGTTTGTCACACTTAAGTGTTTCGGAACATCAAACCAATTTAAACAATAGTCAAGGACAACACAAGTAAACACAAAATGCAATTTGTAAATGAAGGTGTTTATTATTAAAGGTGAAAAAAAATCCAAACCATCATGGCCCTGTGTGAAAAAGTGATTGCCCCCCTTGTTAAAACATACTATAACTGTGGTTGTCCACACCTGAGTTCAATTTCTCTAGCCACACCCAGGCCTGATTATTGCCACACCTGTTCACAATCAAGGCATCACTTAAATAGGAGCTGCTTGACACAGTAAGGTCCACCAGAAGATCCTTAAAAGCTACACATCATGCCGAGACCCAAAGAAATTCAGGAACAATTGAGAAAGAAAGTAATTGAGATCTATCAGTCTGGAAAGGGTTATAAAGCCATTTCCAAAGCTTTGGGAATCCAGCGAACCACAGTGAGAGCCATTATCCACAAATGGTGAAGACATGGAACAGTGGTGAACCTTCCCAGGAGTGGCCGGCCGCCCAAAATTACCCCAAGAGTGCAGCGACAACTCATCCAAGAGGTCACAAAAGACCCCACAACAACGTCCAAAGAACTACAGGCCTCACTTGCCTCAGTTAAGGTCAGCGTTCATGCCTCCACCATCAGGAAAAGACTGGGCAAAAATGGCCTGCATGGCAGAGTTCCAAGGAGAAAACCACTGCTGAGCAAAAAGAACATCAAAGCTCGTCTCAATTTCTCCACAACACATCTTGATGATCCCCAAGACTTTTGGGACAACATTCTGTGGACCGATGAGACAAAAGTGGAACTCTTTGGAAGGTGTGTGTCCAATTATATCTGGCGTAGAAGGAACACTGCATTTCATAAAAAGAACATTATACCAACAGTAAAATATGGTGGTGGTAGTGTGATGGTCTGGGGCTGTTTTGCTGCTTCAGGACCTGGAAGACTTGCCGAGATAAAAGGAACTATGAATTCTGCTGTCTACCAAGAGATCCTGAAGGAGAATGTCCGACCATCTGTTCGTGTACTCAAGCTGAAACGAACTTGGGTTCTGCAGCAGGACAATGATCCTAAACACACCAGCAAGTCCACCACCGAATGGCTGAAGAAAAACAAAATGAAGACTTTGGAGTGGCCTAGCCAAAGTCCTGACCTGAATCCTATTGAGATGTTGTGGTATGACCTTAAAAAGGCCGTTCATGCTCGAAAACCCTCTAATGTAACTGAATTAGGACAATTCTGCAAAGATGAGTGGGCCAAAATTCCTCCAGGACGCTGTAAAAGCCTCATTGCACGTTATCGCAAACGCTTGGTTGCAGTTGTTGCTGCTAAGGGTGGCCCAACCAGTTATTAGGTTTAGGGGGCAATCACTTTTTCACACAGGGCAATGATGGTTTGGATTTTTTTTCACCTTTAATAATAAACACCTTCATTTACAAAGTGCATTTTGTGTTTACTTGTGTTGTCCTTGACTATTGTTTAAATTGGTTTGATGTTCCGAAACACTTAAGTGTGACAAACATGCAAAGGAACAGGAAATGAGGAAGGGGGCAAACACTTTTTCACACCACTGTATCTCTTCACCAATCCACCTACTAGCATGTTTTTGGACAGTGGAAGGTAACTGGAGATCGTGAGGAAACCAACACGGACTTGACACTGAGAACATGTGAAACTCCACACAGACGGTAACCTGAGCTCAGGATCCTACCGGTCACCCTGTGAGGAGCCGTGAGGCGGCACGCTACCCACCGCATCGCCGTCAATTTCTGTGTTACAGTAGCTAAATACATAATGCCTACGACAACACCTAACCCCAAACCTACCCATAACCCAACATTAACCCCCATCAAACCCCAAACCACAGACTCCCAGTCCAGGTTCCAGAGAATCCTAGGTTCTGCATATGTCCGTGTTGGAAATGTTGGACTACTGATCGGAAGATTGTGAGTTCAGATCTCAGCACCGCCAAGCTGCCACTGCTGGGCCCTTGAGCAAGGCCCTTAATTAAACTGCTCAGTTGTATAAATGAGATAAGTCGCTCTGGATAAGGGCGTCTGCCAAATACCGTGAATGTAAAGTCTAACGCCTAACCCTAGCAATCTTAACCTCAGTAACTAAAAGGAAATCTTTTTTTTTTTTAATGATTTGTTTGACTTGGAGAAACGAAATAAACTTTATTTTACTGAAACTTGATTCATTCATTCTTCTTCAGTAACCGCTTCATCCTGCTCAGGGTCACGGTGGATCCGGAGCCGATCCCAGGAACACTGGGCATGAGCTAGGAATACAGCTTCCCAGCTGGGTCTTCTGGAAACCTCCTGACACACAAGGTCATAAACACGGTATGGAAACCAGTTCAGAAAAGAAGACTTCCTGTCTGTTGTTCCTCGTATCCGAAGGAAATGAGAACGAGATCCACATGAGCGCTGACTAATCGGACAAACAAATCAGTAGTACATGTTTTTATCAGATTAATGGCGTGAGCCATAAAATACTTTGTGTTTATGCTAAAGTCATAAAAAAAAGCATTTATTTATTTTTTTTAAACCTTCTAATCAAGATCAGTTTATTCATTTGGTCACACAAACAGGCGGCACGTCTGCATCGACTGATCATCAAAAGCGCTGTGAATGAATGAATAAATAAATAAATACATACATAAAGACCTGTGAGAGTGAGATACTGACAGCGCAAGTAAATAACTGGTCCATAATCAATGACTGTTCCTTTATTTTCCTCTCTAAAACATTCACGTTAAACAGAATATCTGCATTTCGGTGTACATTGCTCTACGTGGTAAATGAATACAGTACATATTATACGTCCATGTAAAAGAAGATCCATTCCGACGTAAAATAAAGTGCATTCGCAGTAGATCACAGAATTGTAAAAAGTAAACAAAAACAAATCCACAGAAGAGATCGCAAACAATGCGCAGGAACCGATTATGTTTCAGGAGTCGGGAGGGAACGGCGTTATTTATTTGGAACGAGCCAGGACTTGATTCATCAAATTCATCATATGACGTCGGAAATAAGAAACTAGGCTATAAAGTGGAACAGAAAATATTGCAAAATGTTTTTTTTTTTTTTTTTTTTTTTATTATTTCGTGATTTGATATACTATAACAGTCACGTGATAAAAGTGACAAACAGTCAAAAGACGTGTTTTATGTATGCGTCATGAGTTTGAGTTTTCCCATCGTGTCACTGAAACCCTTCACTGGCGTTATTATTACACTGAATAACCCGTACTTTGGCGCGGAATGCTAACGTTTGTTAATGTTCTGTCCAATCGCGTAGTATCAGCGAGCGTTTATGCAAATCATTTCTAAACAGCTTTGGAGACGTGACGCCGCTCTTCGGAAAGGAGGCATCGGTGGAGAATGGGTTTCAAATTGAAAAACGTGGATATGATTAAGGCTTTTGCGTACAGACAACGTTTTAAGTTCGACCTTGCAGACGCGTCTCCGGCATCCCCCAAGGTTCTGCGCTGGTCACCAGAAAGTTGTGTAAAAACCGAGTAAAAACCGCTTCTTCCCCTTCCAACGGTCTTGGTGTCCGACGTGTGCTTGTGTCATTCGGAATATTTATCTAGTGTGACTTGGTGTACATTTCTGTCTCAAACCCACGTCTAGATCGTCGGCGTTGTCTTAGCCGTACTACAATCCCCCCAAAGGGTTTTTACCTTGACCGTATTCGTAGACGCCGATCTATTGAACTAGCATGAGTACATGTTTTCTGGACACTTCGAAATGCTGTAAATGTAAACGTCATGAGACTGTCTTCTATGACATCTTATCTCCATCTTATCGTCGCTCAAGTGCAAAAAAAACGAAAGACGCAGACGCGCCTCGGAACATTTGGGGTCGAGTGGAAACCTGCGTACATTTGATTTTTCATCGGAACATTTGCCCGACCCGGGGGTTCTTCGTTAAAAAGTACGAGTGTTCGCTGCTTCTGTGCTGTCCTTTAGTTATGAACACCAGTTTCCAGCTCCTACCGATCACCAAGCTGCGTTACGAATTCCAGGCGCAGGTCTTCAACGGAGGGAGATGGTAAATCTGTCTATACACGCAGACCATGGGACAGTGGTGGCTTGTGGGGGTTAAGGCTCTGGGTTGCTGATCAGAAGGTCGGGGGGTTCAAGTGGCAGCACTGCCAAGTTGCCCTTAACCCTCTCTGCTCCAGGGGCACTGGCTAACCCTGCGCTCTGACCCCAACTTGCTAACAAGCTGGGATATGCGAAGAAAAGAATTTCACTGTGCTGTGACGTATATGTGACTAATAAAGACTCATTATAGCATGCTACAGCTCACAGAGTGATGAGAGAACAGGTTTAAAAACCTGTTCGTGTACGACACAACATACACGTCACTCGGCTATGATTTAGCATCTGTAAATCATCTTCATTCCAGACGAACAGGATTGTGAGGATGGAAATAGCAGGGCTGGTGATTAGCGCTCCTGACCTGACAGGATTCACACACACACGCACACACACAGCCTTGTGGACTTCAACCCTAACAATCAATACACGTCTTCCTAAAACACATCAGTCGAGTAATCAGGCTCCCGGACACCAGAAATTCACGATCGATACCCCAATCAGGACCCGGGCTCTCGGATGAGCGAGCACACGATCGATATCTACTAATCCTATTAGTACACTCCTACGTCATCACTCTTAAAGGTGCGGTTTGTAAATCTTCGACGTGGTTCTAGATCTGTAACGATCACGCTGCTTCAAAGACGTGTCGATAAAACTTAATTCGCAACGTTGACGTGCAGCTCATGTCGCCAGTTTTGTTTGTTTCAGGCTTTTGTTTTTGTTTTGTTTAGCCCCGCCCCTAAAGGGCTGAGAGCTGCTCGGTCCTGTCAGTTTTCTTTAAAAAAAAAAGAGAGAAAGAAAGAAAGAAAGAAAGAAAGAAAGAAAGATAAAAAGGCAAACCCCTCACGTGCGTACACAAGCACAACAGATACAAGCAGGTAGAGAACCTTCTCTGGCCTTTTCATTGCGCTTGCAGTTCACCTCCCATGCAGCAGAGGGCCCTATACGTTACAAACAGATCTTTTAAAAGGTGCTTTTCAGCCACCAGATGGCAACGTATTCCTACTTACACCGTTACTCTGGGATTTTGGACACATAAAGGGAGTTGTTTATATATATATTTTTAAGGCTGAATACAGTATTTATGAATATTCACCACACTAATGTAGTAAACAGCGCAGCTAATGACAAAAATGATGTTATAAACTAAACTCGTCGGCGTTTCTGCCTCTTTACTGAGACGACAAAGACAGACACACCCAGAGGGGAAACTCCAACCCTGCTAGATCGAATGCGATACTTAGAATACATGAAGAATTATAAAATGTACTCTGTATTTTAGGCCCAAACATTATCGTCAGATCCTCATAGCTCTATCCACTGAATAACGTACCATTTCAGCATGTTTTACCCCTTAGTACAGTCTTTCGTTTTTAATCGGGGACGTCTCATTTTTAAAATTGGATTCATCCTACATCAAAAGATTAAATGTGATAATAGAGTTAACTCATACACCAAGATGTGTGCTTGGAAGTAAAAGCTGATTTCCACAATATGTTGAAATGTGTTTGTAATACTTCAAGTATTTCAGCATCCGCAAAAACCGCCCTTGCCTATAAAATGGAACTGAAATCGTGCGTTTTTTTCGCTCCGGCCGCTTTGACCGTCCACGCTTTCGGCTCTGCTGAACACGTTTAAATCCCACGTTTCCTAACCGGCGTGTGCAAAACGTCGCTTTTTCACTAACGCCGTTCCTCTTTATCCATCCTGACAGCCCTCGTAAACGTGTCTCGGCCAGCCCGGCTGAAAGGCACCCGTTTAACCGTGCGGATACAAAGCCTTACGGACGGTATTAAAAGTAGCCCAAGTCAGCGTCTAAGCTGCGATGGCGGAAGCGGTCACTGGGGAACTATGCTAGGCCTCCTGTTGGCACCTGATAAGAAGAAGGCTACGCTCACCCGTGCAGTGCAGGATAATTCAAAACCATCTTAATTTAAGGCTTTCCACATTTTTAAAAAAATGTTCCACTGGTTTACAGGCTGACAGAAAGCGAAATCCCTCAGGGTTTTTTTTTTCTTCATTATTTATTTTTTTGGTCCTACTTATCCCTCCACCTACACAGCTTAAAAAGAAGCCATGGGCAGTTTGAGCTAGCTGCATAATCACTGGACGGCATGCTAATCGCACATAGAGGAATCGAACTCAAGAGAAATAACTCTTTCATACGTATACCAAGTAAGATCCTTGCAATGTCGTTTGCTTAATGAACGTCTCAGGAAAAATCGTTGTTGTTGTTTTTTTTTGTTGCCTTTTGCTTAAGCAATGAATTTGGCATTCACAGTTTTCAGCATTGTTTGATCTGTTAAAGCACTTCGCACTTTCTTTTTAGGCTTGCCACTCAAGCAACACTCGATCATTCTACACACACACACACACACACACACACACACAAACGCACCTGTAATACGTCTACTATCTTTTTTTTTTTTTTTTAATATACAATAAATAAAACCGTTATCAGACGAACCTTTGCGCGATAGTTTTGTTTCTCGTAATATTTACCACTTGGAATGTCCTGACTTGTTTAAGTGCAAAAGCAGACTGTGCTGAAACGTCACAAGCCGTTCTTCGTGCTCTCGTTCTTTTTCTGTGGTATTGTGCCGGTGGGGCTCGGTGTTGCTACTTTTAAGTTTGGGCTACTCCCGCCTGAGACCTCAGTCTTTCCTTGTGCAATAGACTTGGCTTCTTCTGCTGATTTAACAACTTCCTTGCTCTTCGCCACCTCCTGGATTAACACTTTGGCTGGTTCTTGCCCAGTTTTAGACACACTAGTCGACCCATTTTTGTGACCAGGGGACAAGGATTGAGTAACGACGGGGTGGAGAGGTGATTTGGACAGGCTTGGTGTGGCTCCAGTAGGGGATGGTGTAGGAGAAGGAGAATGCTCCTCAACAACCTCCAAGAGACACTTATCTTCCCAGTCCAAGGTGCCTCGGTAGCAGTTGACCGGAGAAAGACCCTTATCCTGTCGTAGCTTGCCCAGAGCAGGAGACTGGACCTGGGGAGGGAAGGGTGGAACAACCCCCTTGGATGGAGGTAAGCCAGGTCTCGCCCTCATATCTGGAGTCCTACTATGGGGGTCTGTACCTGACTTTTTAAGAGTGTCTCCATCTGATGGCCCTTTGATAACTCTGGATACTTCTGTGGCTGTCACTGGGACTGACACTTTGTGGGCGGGGAGTTTCGCTTCGCGCGGCCACCCGTTGCAGACGGTACAGCTTGATAGCACTCATAGCTGTCCTGTGTGGTTTCACTTCTTTCATTTCTGCTTTCTTTTCAGTCTCTATTCCTTGCAAGTCCTTGACGACACTGATGGAAGTCTGTTGCGCTTTGGCAGTCCCTGGTGTCTGTGTTTGGCCAATCGTGCTCGTGGATTTTGTGTCAGAAATTTGACTTGTGCCTCCTACACCAACGCTCAGGAAGGTAAGATCTGTGGGTTTTGTACCAGTGGTGGACAGAGTGGTCAGAGAGGATGGAATCGAAGGTTTGGTCACGACAGGCTGACTAGCTTCAAGTTTGGCTATGCTAGCATCTCTTGTTGTGGATGGTGATCGCTGAGACGCATCGACAACTGGAGATCTTATTTGACTTGACTTAGCATCCGGGACTTTCTTGCTCATGATATCTTGCTGAGCCTCAGTGGCAGGGGGTGACTTCTCCAAGACTATTGCCAGTTTACTGTCACTTCCTTGGGTTAATTCACCAGACTTTGCCCTGCCGTTGTCCTTTTCCTTCACTCTTCCAGCAAGCAAAGCATCTCTGCTCAATGGGGATTCCTGCCTGCCCAGCTTCCTTACTGGCTTAAAAACGCTAGTCTCCATGGGCAACGGAACTGTTGGCTGAGTAGGCGATGGGGTTGTTGCAGAAGTCGAGGCCAGATTCTCCCCTTCAGTTTCCAACAAGCTTTGGAGACCTAGCTCACAGTGGAAGCCGTCCTTACGATAATCAGAATGGCCAACTTCCAGACTGTGCTTCCTCATTGCCCCGATCCCGCCTTTCTTGTCTGAAGAAGACGAAGAAGAGGACAGAGGTGACCCAAGCTTCTCTGCCGACTGCACCCGCTTGAGAAGTGGAGACCGGGGTGGTTCGGCACTCTTGGGCCTGGGCCTTGTAATAGGAGGAGATGAGTGAAGCTTGACAGGGAAGCTCTGGGTCATGTTGGAACTTCCAACAGTGTGTCCTGACAAGGACGGTGGGGAAGACTGAGTAGGGGACGGGGTATGCGCAAGAGGGGACAGAGGGATGTTGCCAGCGGATTTGCAACGGGCTGAGCGGTACTGACGGTGCAGTTTAGGGGACAGGCCGTGGAGAGAGCTGGGACGCATGTGTTGGGAAGCAGCAGGAGAATTTGGTGTGCTGGAGGCTGGAGAGCTGCTCTGAGAAGAGGCACCTGAAATTAGCAAGCAAACAGGATAATATTACAACTGTTCGTTTAAATTAAACCCCTCGAGTGTTATCCTGCTCAATTTAGCCATGTTAATGAAGACATCACTGTTTTACACACATAGCCTACTCACCTAGGTAAGAGGAGTCAGGACTGGAGCGGTAGCTTTGAGTGGGTGACCGGGCGGACAGACTGTGCGTAGGAGAGCCCGGCAGACTCTCACTAGAGGACAGCGAGCGGTTTAAAGACGACAGACTACGGCTAGTGTGCAGAAGATTCGACTGTTTGGTTATCTGGCGAAACAGAGAGCTTCGCTTCTTACTGCGGAGCGAGGGGAAAAAAAACGAAAAGTAACGATCATTATAATAACGGTATTATAATACCATCTCATTTAATAATCTATCACTCTTTAGCTATTGTGTTACCTTTCCTGTCCCTCTTTGACTGTTCTTTTGCTGCGTCTGGCCATCTTGGATTTGTAGCTGGATCTGCGAGCAGGACCCACTTTGATCGACGTGTTCTCAAAGGGAGTGGTGGTCACAGTCACCTTATTACCACTCTGAAGTAAACAAAAAACAAACCTTAGTGGTGGTATTCCCAGAGTTTTATTTTAAGATCCTGTGGTAAGAGAACCGGAGATACTTCTCATAAAGTCATGGATTCTACTCGAGTAGCCGTTATGCCCGTAAGCTGTTTCTGAATCAGGTTTGCTTTGGAGGTAAACGATTGATTGCCCCAAAATATTCTCTAAGTTAAACTTATATTAGTAATGTTACGCAGGATTAATTGACGAAGAACACTGTTCTCACCTTGAGGATGAGCTCCACCACTTCCGTATGGACCAATCCATGCACGGACTCGCCGTTGACGTGGGTGATAAGGTCACCAGTGCACACCCCCGCTTCCTGAGCCGGACCACCTTCTTCTACGTGCTAAGGATGTAGAAAAAGAGCTTTTACGGTCCACGTGAAGTTTCTTTAAAAAGGCGATGGAACAAATTTTGGGAGAGAACAAAACAGTGCAAGGCCACTAAATGCGTATTTTGGTGCACCAATATGTGCCTTTTTACAAAACAGGGCAGCAAATGCTAATCACAGCATGAGCAGCAGTGTAAGAGAGACTAGAGGTGGGAATGGTCTACGTGTAAACTGGAAAAAAAAAATATAGGATATATATAAAGAAATCATGCACCTTTCCTCTACATCCCAAATCCTTACCCAGATCATGTGGTGCACACTGTAGACGTCACTGTCCCCCATGTAGACGCGGATGGCGCGCAGTGTGAAGCCGTACTTCTTGCCCGAGCGCTGGATGGTTATGGGTGAGCGGAGTACGCTAACCACAGGGCCGTAGTCTCGGCTTGGGGATGAGTCTCGGGACGACGGGTTGGACGAGACCGAGCGAGGGGACATTGGGCTGGCTAGAGGAGAGCTAGAATGCTGCTCAACTACCGAGGAAAAGAAAAACACATGATACCAGAGGATCAGGAGATCATACAATTATCGGTAAATATTCATTCAGCGACGAGTTCTTCCATACATAACCTACCTGCTGGAATAATGACAGACAGCGCCGTAGCTGACGCAGATTTGGTGACCTTGCTGCCTGGACGTGCGGTCCGTTTCTCGCCATCTCCAGAGAGCTGCTGGTGACGCGCTCGTCTTAGAACCAGGTCGTTGGTGGCCCGTTGGCTAGGCGAGTCGCCCATGACAACAGCGTCCCGGAAAACCGGTACTGCTGCTGCTGTAGCTGATGGAATGGGTTGTGGCGCTGATACCTGACTGGGTCGAGCTGGCTTATCTGCAAATAGAGATGAATCAAAGCAGCCCCAGAGCATCACTGAGCCACCACCATGCTTGCCATGAAAGGGTTGAATCATTTTGAGACTGGAGAAATCATTATAAAATGCATTTTAAGTTGAATTCGGGGAAACCACTTGAATCATTCTTTAGGTTGAACTATTTGTTCACTCGAAACAGCTGAAAGTCTGTCAATTTTGACAATAAACCTGATTTGCAATGGGGGTTGAATCATTCTGATTGCTACTGTATAACTCAAATGCCTCCTATACTAATATACATCATTATCGTAACTTTGCTCCAACGTTAACGACGACAATGCAGATATTTTCCCTCTCCTTACCTCCCGCACTCATTCCAGGCACCTCCTTAACACATGTGCTCGGTTCTCTAGCACCGGGCGATGAGGGTGCAATGGCGCCCTCTACTGATGACCCCCTGCTTTTAGCCCCGCTTTGTTGCGGCTGCGTCTCTCCATCGCCCTCTAGAGGTGAGGCGAAGCGGTGCGTGTCCATCAGTGCAGAAAAACGTCGCCTGGCGCCTAGAGGAGGACTGGAATCTCCCTCCATGTATAGAGACTCAGAACATGACAGACGCTTCCTACAAACAAAAGAGGAAGAACATGGCATGTATAATCATGAACTCCGTGCACAATGTAGCCCAATTATAGAGTCGGCACAATGCTTGCTAGGTTAGCTTTCACTCACCACACACACACACACACACAATCTCTTACATCTCTGGTGAGCTGGTCCTCCAGCTCTTGCTGAAGCTGCCGAGGCTCTCTCTCTTAGCCATTTTGTCCTCGCAGCGTCCCTTATGCTCTCGCCGGGTCACCACCGGTGTCTTCTGCTCCAGCTGAGACAGGTGCTCCATGCTGCTGTACACCTGTGAAACAAACCAGAGCAGCTCAAACTCCACGGGTACACGGGCATGACCATGGGCGTGGCCTGTCCAGCACAGCAGCCAAAATGTGTAACCTACAACCCCCCTTTGATTTATACACACCACTCTTGTTTATTTAAAATGTTTTTCAGCATTTGATTGATGTGCTAGGCTTCCTTGGCAGAAAAGCGAACTGTACTACCTACGCATGCTCGTCCAGAGGCACCACCCATCTCTGCTACTTCATTCCAAGCTTTATTTTGCTTCATAACATCTCTATACATATTTATATGTCAGGATTGTTAGCAACCTGAAAACCGCCGAATAAAAATGGTTTAATAAAACAACTACCAAAACAATAGTGTAAACAAGAGTCGTATTTATGATTAAGGCAGCAGTTGGCCTAGTAGATTTACAGTAGTGCAAAATTATAACGTATATTCGCTGTATACGTCGCATCACTTGCTAGAAGAATAGATCTATGTTTTGCAGTCTGGGAAATGTGGTACTTGGAAAAGGATTAAAAACAAAACAATATTCTCAGACTTCTCTTTCCATGGAAAAAAAAAGCCTGGCCAAAACAGCAAGGGGTTTCATTACGCAGTTCACTCAGGATTGTGCTCTGTAGCGTTAAATCAACTCCTCCTTATTTGTCAGAGTCTACACTGGCAGAAGTGAGCTCATGTGAACTGAGTAGGAGTCGATTTCATACCGATTTCACACTCGTGTACTTTTTACACGACGGTTTCGAAGTGACTTTCTCAAAGTCTGCTTTTTCTATATGGACTATTTTTTGGCTTTATGTTCAGCATTGCTTGAGCGAGAGAGAGAGAGAGAGAGAGAGAGAGAGAGAGAGTGTGTGTGTGTGTGCATGTTTGCCTCCCACGAGGTCTCTTAATTACAGCCTTTCCACTCTAGTTGTCTTATAAGAACCTCTTCATGTCAGGAGCGAGAGAACAGGCAGAAGAGACACTGTGTTAAGATTTATGAAAAAACAGAGAGAGAGAGAGAGAGAGAGATGATGATGAGAAAAGAGAACGTAACAGAAAAGCGATTCAAAAATGCAGGCGGAGGAAACGAGGCATATTCTTGAGACGTCCTTTTGTCATCTCACCTTCTTGTGATGTTTGCGAGAAGTATGTGCGGCGCGAGAAGGACGCGAGAGGGCCACGAGTCAGAGAGTGAGAGCTGGGCAGAGGACGAGAGAAGATTGAAGTGATAGAACGGCACTGACCTTGCTGAAGCGTGGAGAGCAAGAGGAGAACTGTCTGATCTCCACCGGCTCATCGTCGTTCGTGTCGTCCTCGTCGTACGAGTTGATGTGCTGATAACGCTCCGAGCGGGCTGAGGAAGACGGAGACATGTAGACGGATGAACACAAGGCATGACATGATGACAGGGAAATAATATGGATAATAATCCGTTTATGGTTACGTTCAACGTTGCGAGACAAGTTAATTCCGGTCATGACTCGTCATGTTACCTCAACAACCTTTCTTTTTTGCAAACAGCAGAAGACTCACTGTCAAAGTAGCTGGTGTCCTCCTCAGACTCCAGGTGAGGGATGAACTCCGCCTTCTGCCTCAGTACACTGTTCCAGTCCAGATCGGCGAAGAACGAGTGCTGCTTCACCTCGTACGCTCCTCCTGTTTATGAACACCAGTAATTAAATGTGTTCATCATACCAGTCCTTTCATTATTCCATTTATTTTCATTCTTCTGTACATCCATCTCCATCCACTGGATGTCATATCATCAGTCCATCCATCCATCCGATCATCTTCCATCCAGTCAACCATTTACATATGTTTACATTTACAGCATTTGACAGATTGCCTGATCCAGAACAACGTACAACATCCATCCATCAATCATGTCACCCATCCCATCATAGCATTCATTCATCCATCCCTTCATTTATCATATCCTCCACCCATCCAGCCATTCATCATAGTACCCATTAATATCCTTCATCCATCCATTCCTCCATTCCATCCATCCTTACTTCCACCGTGTCATTCATTCATCCATCCATTAATTATCATGTCAATCATTCATCCGTCAGTCCATCATCCATCCGTCCATACATCATATCATCCATCCATCCTTCCATACATCATATCATCCATCTATCCTTCCATACATCATATCATCCATCCATCCTTCCATACATCATATCATCCATCCATCCTTCCATACATCATATCACTCATCTATCCTTCCATACGTCATATCATCCATCTATCCTTCCATACATCATATCATCCATCCATCCTTCCATACATCATATCACTCATCTATCCTTCCATACGTCATATCACTCATCTATCCGTCCATACATCATATCACTCATCTATCCTTCCATACGTCATATCACTCATCTATCCTTCCATACGTCATATCACTCATCTATCCGTCCATACATCATATCACTCATCTATCCTTCCATACATCATATCACTCATCCATCCTTCCATTCATCATATCATCCATCAACCCATCCATCATATAATCCATCTATCCTTCCAATCATCATATCATCCATCCATCTATCATACAATCTATCATATCACACATCTATCCATTCATCATAGCATCCATTCATTATATTATACATCCATTCATCCATCCACCCATCATAGAATAATCCATCCAGCATGGTATCCATTTATTTGTCCATCATAGCACCCATTTATCCACCTGTCACTCCATCAGACAATCCATCCATCTATCTATCTATCCGTTCACGCACCACAGCATCCGGTTTTCCACCATACTATCTGTTTATCCATCCATTATAGGTTTAGCCATCCGTCCAATCACCTATACAGCATAGCATTCGTCACAGAATCTATATATTCATTCATTCATCCCCTGTCATAGCATTATACAATCCATCATTCATTTATCCATCCACCCATCACATCCATCCATCACATCGTCCATCCCTTGAGAGAAGTTCCGCCTACCCGTTCCTAATCGCACCAGTGGGTTGGTCTGCAACAAGGTGGAAATCAGGTTCTGGGCGTCGCTAGGCAACGCTTCATCTCCCTCGGGCCAGGCGATGTCGTCTACACACACGCACACACAAACAGATAACACCTCCAGTGAAAAACTGAGCACATGCTCTATCTGGCACAGCTCCACATCTCCACTAAAACACCGTTATTTTAAACGTTGGGGAAATCAACTAATAAACTCTCCGTTTGTTTTCTGTTTGTGAGAGTTGGCAAAGTTGCTGCTCTTGTTAGCAAACTCCCAGCTAAATTTAGTGCTGTTGTTGCTACATAGCCCTAAACATTTCAGGCCAAACTTCAGACGTGTTTGGACACGGGGTGTGTTTCAGTTTCCAGTGAGACAAAGGAACAAAAAGACAAGTGCTACTTCCAGGATTTTTTCATTAATGATCAAATTTGATCCTAGGACCAGATGAGAGACACACCACTGGCATGGTTGGATTGCTTCCGTCTTTAAGCTGCTAACAATTATATATAATTGTTGTCTACTTTATTGTTGGTGACATCGTCTTTGGAAGGAGATACACACCTCTACTCACCTGAGATCACCTGGCCAAACAGCTCCTCGGTCGTGTCCCCGAAGAAAGGCACGCAGCCTACCAGGAACTCGTAGAGGATGATTCCCATGGCCCACCAGTCCACAGGCTTCCCGTAACCCTGCCGCAGTATCACCTCCGGGGCGATGTACTCCGGGGTGCCACACACCTACCCGAAAGAGAAGCAGATCATTCTATTCAAGTACGGTGTTATGTTCCATATTGTCGGTTTTAAAGGGGTGCGAGTACTACGTAGCACACCTCTGAAACGAACTAAACATGGCAGCCAAAGGACTGAATCATGAACGTCTCACACCTGTTTGTCCAGGAACTCACGAGCATCCTTCTCGATGTGGCCCTCGTACAGGTTTGTAGTGAGGCTCATAAGACCCATCTTAGAGAGGCCGAAGTCGGTCAGTTTAATGTGTCCCATAGACGTAATCAACAGACTGAGGACACAGCAGATACAAAGATCAGTCATAGAGTGTAATAGTGATCTAGTAACAGTTACAGGTTTGCTAATGAAGGAGGTGTGGCCTTTATGTGGATCAGTCCTAATGAAGGAGGCGTGGCCTTCATGTGGATCAGTCCTAATGAAGGAGGCGTGGCCCTCATGTGGATCAGTCCTGATGAAGGAGGCGTGGCCTTCATGTGGATCAGTCCTAATGAAGGAGGCGTGGCCTTTATGTGGATCAGTCCTAATGAAGGAGGCGTGGCCTTCATGTGGATCAGTCCTAATGAAGGGGGCCGTGCCCTCATGTGGATCAGTCCTGATGAAGGAGGCGTGGCCTTCATGTGGATCAGTCCTAATGAAGGAGGCGTGGCCTTTATGTGGATCAGTCCTAATGAAGGAAGCGTGGCCTTCATGTGGATCAGTCCTGATGAAGGAGGCGGCCCTTCATGTGGATCAGTCCTGATGAAGGAGGCGTGCGTTCATGTGGATCAGTCCTGATGAAGGAGGCTGGGCCTTCATGTGGATCAGTCCTAATGAAGGAGGTGTGGCCTTCATGTGGATCAGTCCTAATGAAGGAGGCGTGGCCTTCATGTGGATCAGTCCCAATGAAGGAGGTGTGGCGCCTTCATGTGGATCAGTCCTAATGAAGGAGGCGTGGCCTTCGTGTGGATCAGTCCTAATGAAGGAGGCGGTGGCCCTCCTGTGGATCAGTCCTGATGAAGGAGGCGTGGCCTTCATGTGGATCAGTCCTGATGAAGGAGGCGTGGCCTTCATGTGGATCAGTCCTGATGAAGGAGGCGTGGCCTTCATGTGGATCAGTCCTGATGAAGGAGGCGTGGCCTTCATGTGGATCAGTCCTAATGAAGGAGGCGTGGCCTTCATGTGGATCAGTCCTAATGAAGGAGGCGTGGCCCTCATGTGGATCAGTCCTAATGAAGGAGGCGTGGCCTTCATGTGGATCAGTCCTAATGAAGGAGGCGTGGCCTTCATGTGGATCAGTCCTAATGAAGGAGGTGTGGCCTTCATGTGGATCAGTCCTAATGAAGGAGGTGTGCCTTCATGTGGATCAGTCCTAATGAAGGAGGCGTGGCCTTCATGTGGATCAGTCCTAATGAAGGAGGCGTAGCCTTCATGTGGATCAGTCCTAATGAAGGAGGCAGGCCCTCATGTGGATCAGTCCTAATGAAGGAGGTGTGGACTTTATGTGGATCAGTCATAATGAAGGAGGTGTGGCCTTTATGTGGATCAGTCCTAATGAAGGAGGCGTGGCCTTCATGTGGATCAGTCCTAATGAAGGAGGCGTGGCCTTCAAGTGGATCAGTCCTAATGAAGGAGGCGTGGCCTTTATGTGGATCAGTCGTAATGAAGGAGGTGTGGCCTTTATATGGATCAGTCCTAATGAAGGAGGCGTGGCCTTTACCTGGATCAGTCCTAATGAAGGAGGCGTGGCCTTTATGTGGATCAAACCTAATGAAGGAGGTGTGGCCTTTATGTGGATCAGTCCTAATGAAGGAGGTGTGGCCTTTATGTGGATCAGTCCTAATGAAGGAGGTGTGGCCTTTATGTGGATCAGTCCTAATGAAGGAGGCGTGGCCTTTATGTGTTATGACCTCAATGAAGTAGAAATAGCTTCTATGTGAGACAATACCAAAGAAGGAGGCGTAGCCTCTATTTGTATCAGTCCTAATGAAGGAGGCGTGGCCTAAAGCCAACATTAAGTTCACAAGCAGTTGCACAATAGTGAATGACAGTAAATTGTCCTATATCACAGATGTAAATTGTTAGCTGCTTTACAGGCACCTATAATACATCATGTTTTCACAAGCCAATATTGAAAGATATAAAACAATAGAAATGAATGGAAACTGTATATAATTCAGTGAAGCACAGAACAGACAGGAGAATGAAACTCCTATGAGAGTGCTGCAGCTTTTAATGTGCTTTTAGTAAAAACCTCCTGTCCAGTAGAGGGAGCTCACTCACTTGTCTGGTTTGAGGTCTCGGTGTACGATGCCGTAGTTGTGGATGTACTCCAGAGCCAGGACGGTCTCAGCAAAGTACATTCGAGCCATTTCCACTGGCAATGCGCCAATGTTCTTCAGCAGGGTGGCACAGTCTCCTCCTAGTGAACAAAGTGTGAAGGGAGACACATTTAGCAGAAGACATGAAAACGTCCTGTGAGCCTTTATGCTGTACAGTCACTAAATCAAAAGGTCACTTTAGTGAATCAGCAGTCGTGGGATGAGAACTAATGCCTACATGGGCATTGGGAACGAACTAAATCAGACCCACTCTATGGCTATTTTTACCTTAAAGGTGCAATAAGCAGCTTTTTCTTTACAAGTAGAGGCATTGAGCTGATGCTGGAGTGATCAGCGACCAACGTTACTGAGCTCAGCCATGTTTTATCTGTCTGTCAAAGACAGCAGAGCAGCTTTTTAAGCCTCAATGTGTCACTGTACACACTGACGAGTCATCATTACACTCTGCAGGCTGACAGAAAGAAAGACCGGGCGAACGAGAGAGCGTCGACGGTACGCTGATGCGCGAAGCTCGTCTCCTTCAGGTTTGACTCGGAGAGCAGAATCTCACCCCACAGCAGCGTCAGCTCGAAACCGAATACACAGCACGGTTACGCAACCTACTCAACCTCCAGGGGCCCGTGCACCACAAAGGTGTGGGTGTCTTACCCTCCACGTACTCCATGACCATGCAGAGGTGTCTGCGAGTCTCAAAAGAGCAGAACATGCTGACGACGAACGGGTTCTCGGCAAAGGTCAGGATGTCCCTCTCGACGAACGCCTGCTGGATCTGGTTCCTCAGGATCAGGTTCTGCTTGTTGATTTTTTTCATGGCGAAACGCTGCCGAGTCTCTCTGTGCCTCACCAGATACACTGCCCTGCAAAGAGAGAGAGCGAGAGAGAGAGAGAGAGAGAGAGAGAGAGAGCAAAAGGTGTCAAAACCATCACATAGTGAGGGAGTAATGCAATCCAGTAGCTGTATCTCCAAATATCTGTATTTGAATTGAAATCTCAAGAGGGCGTGGCCTAAACCAGAACGTTTAGATTTATTTATTAACATGAATACTACCACTATGCCCCCCGGAAACCACGGGAGCAACCGGAAAAGACCCCAGACGTAGAAATGTCAGCTCTGGCAACATGTTTTGTACATTCTGGCTCTGACAGTTCCTCAACCTCAGCTACATCACTCCGGTTCTCAACTGGAGATGGTAAATGGTAGCTGATTGCGCTTAGAAACTATTTTAAAAAAACTAGTTTAAATTTCTTCCCACCGACTTGTCTTTGTTCAAATCGTACCTACGTCTTGCACTGACGTATTTCGACCGGCGAAGTCTTCAAATGCACACGAGTTACATACCGTACCTTTAAGTATAAATATTATTTGACTCATCGTTATTTTTCGGTATTTAGACATGTGGTACTAGTGTACGGAAGCCGTTTTTGCTATATGCGCATGTGTGTATATGTGCCGTATTTGCTAAGTGTTCGGTAATAAGGACGCTCGTAATCATATGATGGCTTTTGCTCCACCTTTGTCAGTAGAAATGAGACACAAGTCCAGTGTGATCACCGCGTGACTTGTTTTTTTGCGTACGGTGTTTGTAGAAAGCACGGTATATCCTTCTTTTCTTCGTTTACCGTCGTTTTTAATCAGCAAATGTTTATTATATTAACCGGTGCTTGGACCCCTAAATCCACCCTATAGCGCTAATTATGATTTTTAGCACAGACAGGAATATAGAATAGTCTCAGACAGAAGCAGCAGTGTGTGTGTGTGTGTGTGTGTGTGTAAATGGTAAAATGGCGCGCTTATATAGCACTTTTATCCAAAGCGATTTACGCCGTGTCATTCACCCATTCACACACACACACACACACACACACACACCAATGGTAGCAGAGCTGCCATGCAAGGCGCTAACTTGCCATTGGGAGGTTTAGTGTCTTGCCCAAGGACACTTCATGATGTGGAGTCACGTGGGCCGGGAATTGACCTGCCAACCCTATGACTAGCGGACAACCCGCTGTACCACCTGACCCACAGCCACCACGTGTGTGTGCGCGTGCATGCACGTGCACACTCACCCATAGGCTCCGTTGCTAATCAGCTTGATGGTCTGAAAGTCTGATTCACAGGGCGGCTTCATGGCCTTCATCTTGCCCTGCAGAATGAACACAGCACAGGCATTTACAGTGAAAAACCTTGCGAGAACTGCCACATGACCCTCATTATAAGCTCTCCCACACACACTCACACGCACTCGTGTTCATTACACGGTTGCATTGTACGCGACTGCACAGTCAGAAGAGAGCTGAAGAGCTTATCTAACACGCTTTCATAACAGTAACGAGCACGTAAATACACACACACACACGCGTACACGTCTCACCTCAGCCGAGTCGTCAGTCTCCGGTGTGTGTGGCCCCTCGCTGTCGTAGCTATCCAGGGTCACCATTTCTACACGGGGGCAAAACAAACCTCTCATGAACACACGTGCTGCCTCGAGAACTCTGGAGTATGGAAACTGAAAGTGACCCCGCGTCCTCCTGACGTCCAGGACTCCCTCAAACCTTCCGTAACGACCCGGAACTGCACCACTAAGGCAAATCAGATACGTCCGGTATTCGATGCGATTCTTTCTACAGGCTCTCACAGTGGCCTTGCTCTCGGCGTCGAAGAGGTACACACGCACTCTCCGGGCTTGAGCTACAAAAGGCCGAGAGCCTCTTGGCTAACGGGTGGGAATTGGCAAGATCGTAATGCGGAGAAAAACGAGAGGCGGTGGAGGTGAAAAAAGGTTGAGGACGAGGCACGGGGCGAGACTGTGAAACGCAAAACACAACAATCACCCATAATCAAGAATAGTCATGCTGCGGTGTCGTCTAGCACGCCTATGGATTATAACGCGATAACGCGTTCACGCCGGTCCACCTGCACACCTGCTTTCAGAGCGGTACGGATCATGACATCACCTTCATGTGCCGAAAAGCTCGCTTTGATCAAAGTGCTTTACGCTGTTCAGAAACTCGCTCCGTGTCGACAGGTAGGGACGCGGAAGAGCGCCGTTTTCGGTAAATCTCTCTGACACGAGCGGTAAAATGATCTAGTACGCTTGCTCATGTATTCATTTACTGTGTTTTGTTTTACATCACTGCCTCTGTCTCCGTCCCCCGCACACGTCTCTCTCGCTCACCTCACGGATTTGTCACTTTGACTATCAGCCTCTCAATTTCCATTCCACTTCCACTGCCTTGTGTGTGTGTGTGTGTGTGTGTGTGTGTGTGTGTGTGTGTGTGTGTGTTTCTCACCCTCCAGCGGGTCTCGTGTGAGACCGAGTTGGCTGATGATGTAGCGCGGGATGTCCGTCTTCATTAGGTGGCCCTCTTTCGCGTGATCCTCCGCCGCCTCCAGAAGGTGATAAAACTCTTCCGGGTTAAACTCCTGCGCAACAGGAAAGAGTTTCAGTCTGCGACCCCGATGACACGTCTTCGAGGGGGTCGAGCGTCATTTACGTGGACTTAAATAACACGTCTTTTCTGTTCCGCGAGTGATCTAGCAGTGAGCGACTTCTCTGACATTTTCGATCAGTGTAAAGAAATGAATTATTGCATCGCCGCGAGTCTGTTTTAAGAGGAGCCGGGACGCTGTTGGGTTTCTGTGTGTGGAGCATCGTGACTTTAGATGCTGGTGAACAGGGCGATGGGAAAACGGGACGGCCCCCTGCTGGGCAAACACAAGAACACCGGGACAGAGATAAAACGGTTACGGCCACAGTAAAAGCCTAGTAGGCTATAAAAAAAAAAAAAAGAGTAAAGATATACTTATGAAAAACTGCAAATTCTTAAAGCCCCGAGTGACTTCTTTCATCTGAGCCCCCGCGGAAAAACAGGCGGAAGCGCCATTTCATTGCTCCTGGTAAAAAGAGATAACGCTAAGGCAGTACAGGCGGAAATGATTTTGATCCCGCCATCGAGTCTTCCGGCTTTTAGATAAATTGCTCCGATAACATGACGTAAGATGTTTATACATCTTCCACTGCGGTAATGAACTCAACAGAAATATGTTTACTTCACCATCATCGTTCACTTCGGAAAAGGCTTTAAGCTCCGCCCACTTCACAAACACATGCCTATATATATATATATATATATATCTTTTGCAATGTCCTCTACAAACCTAGTGTGGATTTGATGATTTTTTTTTCTATACTCAGAATGAATACAATTCCGTTTCTAGAGAAGCTGCTAGATAATTCACGAAACTTTATATGTTTACATTCTGTCCCTGAAGTGTGTCTTCAGAGACAAATAAACGTTTTTAATTCCAACATCATCCAAATATTACACTTTATTAAAACCAGACTTTAGTAAGTATAGACATGGGTTTATTTAAAATGTAACAAAAAATAATAATAAGTACAAATATCAGTTATGTAATGACGGAGAGCGATTGCGGTACCTATGGTTGTTAAAAATAATTAGCATATTCAAATGAACACAACAATTAGCATATTGAAATGAACACAATAATTAGCATATTCAAATGCATATTTATTTATTTATTTTTTTAAAGTATTTAACAGAAGCGTTTTGGGGTTTTTTTTTTTCCCTCTCACGGTATTACAAAAAATAGGAGATGGATTGGGAGAATGTTTTTGTCTTAAAGATCTTTGGGAGAAAGGACAGAGCAGAAATTCGACACTCAGACAGCACTTGTGTCGGTGATACTGTCCTTTCTGGGGCAAGGAATGCTTCGAGACGTTGAAACGCAACACCTGACCCCAGGTGACCGTTGCAGTGTGGTTGCCGTGGCAACCCTGAGAGGCACCATGACAACAATCTGAGCACAGGGACATGGTTTATTTGCTTACTGAGAGTCCACGAGGATGAAAATGTCGGAAGCCGACCCACGTGTGCGGAAAGCTAGAACTGACGTCAGGAAAAGGAAACCTACAGATATATTGGCACATCTAATAATTAAATAAGTGCTTGTGTGTGTGTGTGTGTTCTCACCAAACACTCCAGAAGTCTTGCGGGTCGAGAAATAATGATGAGGAGTTTCTTGACCAGCTCTGTGACGAAGGTCAGCTCAGAACTCTCGGACCGCTCGTACGCCTGACGGAGAGAGCGTGCCAATTCAGAATACACGGGACGGTGATTAGTGAACAAGACGTACGTACGTACGTATGTGACCGCAGACTCACGTCGTGCAGGAGTTTCTCCAGGTTCTCCTGCAGCTCGTAGAAGTAGACGGTGGTGATGAGGCCCTCGCGGGATTTGGTCAGGCAGTCGCGGGACAGCTCGGCGATCTGGTGGTGGATGAAGCTCAGGACGCCGTCGGCCAGCGGGAGCACGCTCTCCGGAGAGTAGGACTGGATGAAGTCCGCCAAGCGCTCCTCCATCTGAGCCGTGGCCTGCGCACGCCGAGAGGAACGGAAAACAATAGAACTCAGATAACCAGCAAACTGGAAACCCGTCGATGGATCTACACCTCCGACGCGAACAACATAAACATTAACGACATGAGCTGATGAATATTTTAGTGTGCTTTCATATAGGTAGGGTTTAGTCCATTTGGATCGCACTCGGGTCCGGGAGCGTCTGAGTGAGGGGGGTCTCGGCCCGTTTCCACGTGAACTCTAGCGTGATTCGATTCTGTGAGGAAGTGAATAAAACATTTTTGGGGTTTTTTTTTTTTTTTTTGCAGCCATGAAACCGGTCCAAAAGTACCGAGCTGTAGCGCTGCAGAAGTGCTGTGTGTTCTCGATATCTGGACCAGCAAGCAAAAAGAGAAAATAACCACTGGGTTTGTCTAATTTTCTAGTAATTATTGAGTAGCTTCGGCTTTACTTTGCTTATTCTTAAGGGGGAGCAGTGGTGTCTTAGCGGTTAAGGCTCTGGGTTACTGATCAGAAGCTCGGAGGTTCAAGCTGCCACGAGTGGACCCTTGAACAATGCCCTGTATCATGTCTCCGACCCCGACTTTCTAACACGCTGGGGAAAAGAATTTCACTGTGCTATAATATCTATGTGATAAATAAAGACTCATGATCATATACGCCATGAAATAATGTATTTTTCCCAGCCCACGTCTTTTGGAGTCATTTAGGATTCAGCCATACTCGCATAACGGTCATGTGACCTCAGTCGTGCAGCGACTACTGATCAAAGACGACTATGTGTTCCTGAATTGTATTCTGATACAGAAATATGCTGTGTAAAAGGTCTTTCATACCAAATATAATGTATTGTTGCTGTGACGTTGACAGGTAGAACGGAAAACTCGAAAAGGTTCAAGTTGCTTTGTAGGCATGAGCAGCAGCAGCATGTGTGTGTGTGTGTGTGTGTGTGTGTGTGTAGTGAGTGTGTGTCTGACCTTTGGGAATCGCTCCTTATACACATGGTTCATCATGACGATTTCGTTGTCGTAGCAGGAGGGCGAACGGCCCGGACTGGACACACCGAGAGAGAGAGAGAGAGAGAGAGAGAGAGAGAGAGAGAGAGAAAAGATGATCAGCGAGTCCTAAAGCTGACACACTGCATTATGCTGGAGACCAGCTGGATGGGTATTAAACGTTAGCAGAGCAATCAGGACTGCGTGTGTGTGTGTGTGTGTGCGTGTGTGTGTGTGTGTGTGTGTGTGTGTGTGTACGGACTGATACACAATAACTCATCACAGCTGTCATGAGGTACCACTGGAGCTGCCAATAGTCTGGAGAAGCTTCCAGAACACGGAATATAACAAGCAGAGTCTGAGCGTGTGGGCGTGTGTTAACTTCTGCGAGAACCGAACGAACCCTGACGATACATCGTTTTTGGCATTTATAGATACAGTCGAGTTCATAAGTTTACGTACCCCTTGCAGAATCTGCAAGATGTTAATAATAAAACAAATAAATAACGAGGGTCATAAAACTTGCATTTTGGTGTTTATTTAGCCTGAAGAAGCTATTTCTGTTTTGTGATAGTTGTTCATGAGACCCATGTTAGTCCAAAGTTCTTCAGAATAAATCCTGCAGGTCCGGCACAGTCTTTGCTTTTCCAGCGTCTTTCCGACAGCGGCTATATGATGTTTAGATCCAGCTGAGGGACGCATTACACAACTGTTTTTTTTTTTTTTTTTTTTTTTTTTTTTTTTTTTTTTTTTTTTTTTTTAGTCACGTCTGCCGGTGCTGCCGAAGTGTTTGGACAGGAAGTGTAGCTCGTCCATGGTGGGCTGGAAGGGCAGCTGGTGCAGACGCTCCTGAGACGAGCTTGACGACTGGTCGCGAGGAAAAGACGAGAACGGAACGGGATCAGGTCCTGAAAGCCTGTGAGGCTTTGAATACGTGAAACTGCCTTCGGATTTTTGCCAAAACGATCAAACCCGAAAAGAAGCAAAAAACGATCGAATTGGCCGTGCTGTTCCGATACTTTCGTCGGAGACGGTAGAAAACTAAAACCAACACCTTCTGACCTTTCAGAATCCAGAATAGAGCAGCACTGTAGTGTATTGGCGCTCGGCGTATAGATCTATAAACATAATACACCGCATCAGTGCAGTGTTACTTTTGTCACTTCAACTAGGACTGGTGCTTCAACGAAGCAAAACAACAAACAAACATCGCTGCCGTGTTTACGTCTGGAGTGTGTGACCTATTCTTTGATCTTCTCCAGCAGAATAAACCCACACTCTGGGGTGAGTCAGAGCCTGAATAAAGAGTACATTCCCTGTGGGGAAATGCTGAGTCCAACACCAGCTCCACCACCGTGTCTCCACTCTCACTGTCTCTCTGAATTAATGTCTCACATAGATCTCTCAGTCACTGAAGATACTCTACTGCTAAATACCGCTGAATAACTGTGTTAGGACTGAGGTGTGTGTGTGTGTGTGTTGGAGGGATGAAAGGGATCTCCTGTGCTCATCAGCCTTGTTGGCTCTGACATTATGAGTCTGAGCCCTCAGAGCTACTCGTTCTCTGTTCATCCTGTCATTAGATTAGTCGAGCTGCTCCTGCCACCGCTAACAGGCTAACTAATGGAGCGTGAGAGCGGCTCGGGGTGGGGGTGGGGGTCTGTGGGTCTGGGGGTGGAGAGAGATTGACAGAGAAAGACAGGCAGAGAGAGTACAGACGCAGCACAGGTTTCTAACATACAGTGGACATAACAGTCTACACACCCCTGTTTAAAATGCTAGGTAAAAAAAAAATATAAAAAAATATTAAACCGAGATCAATAATGTCACCTTATTATTATTTTTTTTTATATATAAACACCTTTAATGTGGTATATTTTACACCTCTAACCCTCAACCTAACCCTAACTCTAAAGCAACCAACAAAATGAAAGTGAAAATCAAATGTTTTAGGGTAAAAAACAATAAAAAATAAATCATGAAAGGACCTTTTGCTTGTGACCTTTTGCTCTGTGTTTCTGAGTAAGAGTCTACAAACTTGGCACATCTTCAACTTGCCGATTTTATTCCATGCTTCCTTGCAAAAAAAAACGCTCCACATCTAGCCAATTGCGAGGGGATCTCCTGTAAACAGCCCTCTTCAAGTCAGTGCACAGGTTTTCAATCGGATTTAAAATCTGGGCTCTGATTGGGTCATTCCAAAACCTTGATCTTTGGTGACTTGGATTTGTGCGTTGGGTCGTTTGGATCGTGCTGTCTAACAGAGGACTAGAGCTGAAGAGAAGCAGCGCTACAGCATGATGCTGCCACCACCATGCTTCACTGGGGGTATGGTGATCTTTGGGTAATAAGCGGTAAATATCTTTTTTGCCCAAAAATTATGCCCAAAAAGGTCTACCTTGGTCTCATCAGACCACAGCACAACATGGTTTGGGGTGATTTAGACAGACTCGGATGTTTTTTTTTTTGCTTTTCTTTTGTGAGAAAGGGCTTCCATCTAGCCACCCTACCCCATAACCCAAATACAGGGAATGACCAATACATCCCAGATATTCCTGCAGCTCCTTTAATGTTTCCGTACGTCTCTTGGCAGCTTCCCGATCAGTTGTCCTTTCGGCAGAGAGCGGTCCTGTTCTTGGTGAGGTCACTCTGGTACGCCACTTTCCTCAACTTGTTGATGATGGCGTTCACGGTATTCCAAAGTATCTTATTAACGCTTTGGAAAAAAATTTTTTATAGCCTTCTGATGATCGATACGTTCCAGTAATGAGATCCAGTGCGATGCGTTGCAAGCTCTTTGTGGGACGAAGTCTTCAGTAATTGGATGAAACCAAGAAGATGTCAAGAAAATCCGACAGAAACAGTTGATCTTTATTTGAGTTTAATCAGAAACACTTCATTGACGACCGCTGTATGATAATTACTTTTGAACAGGAGTTTGAATTCGATTGGTTCATTCTGAACCCAGTCACATGCCCCATTATAAAAAAGGTGCGCACACGTAACCAGGCAACCAGGTTATTACTCTCCAGAAAAAAAAAAAAACCCTGCAATTTTAATAGGGGTGTGTAGACTTTTTATATCCATGGTATATATTTTCCCTTAAATCAACTTTGCCTTCATCAACAGTGTTCACGTGTGAAGAGAAATGTGATTTAATATTCACATCGCTACTCTTAATTCTCTCCCTCACACACACACACACACACACACACACACTCGCGTGAATACCTCGTTATAATAAAAGAAAGCACGGCAAAGATTTTTGAATACATTTTGTGAAAGTAGGCCCTGCTCAGAGATGAAGCGTGTGAGAGCGTGCCAGATCTTTAATTAAATAAACACAGATAAGATAAGATCAGGCACATATGAGTTAAAAAAAAATAAATACATTTTTTTTTTGAAATATGCAAATACATGCTAATTGCTTCCCGAGATCCCCCGATGAAACATCCATATTCATGCCATGCAAATGTGCCGTAATCTCGTTATCTTCGGTGAGCTTTACTAAATATAAAATCTGATCCTCCAGCTGCTCGAGCTTTCTTTCATCTTAGTCAAAAAAGATCACAGGGCACACACACACACACGATTTTCATGTACTTGAGTAAAAATGTAATCTAATTGATCTTGAAAATTCATCATTGAAAAAAGGTAAGTTGTTCAAAAACTTTCAGTAAGTTAGGAACAGGGGTATTTAAGAGAAAAAGATTTTAAAAAAAGAACAATTCATTTATTACGCAAATACTCTGAGTAGAATGTCATCAGTTTCTCAATGTGTGTGTGTGTGTGTGGTGTGTGTGTTAGGGATGCGACCGAAGATGAAAACATGATTGAGTTTGAACAGAGAGAGTACCGTGGAGCTGGGTGTGTTGGTGCCGTATCCAGAAGACGGCAGTGAAGCCAGAGACCAGCGGCGTCCATCAGCCCTGAGGAGACACGACACACACACGTTCACACGTTTTACATCAAAGGGTTATCAAAAACCTAACCCGATCCGTCAGACCATGCGTTATGCTAGTATGTTTTATTGACTATTTTCCTGGAGAGACCTGGGATGCAGCATGGTTTACTGGAGAATACTGGGATGCAGCATGGTTTACTGGAGAACACTGGGATGCAGCATGGTTTACTGGAGAACACGGGGATGTAGCATGGTTTACTGGAGAACACGGGGATGCAGCATGGTTTACTGGAGAACACGGGGATGTAGCATGGTTTACTGGAGAATACTGGGATGCAGCATGGTTTACTGGAGAATACTGGGATGCAGCATGGTTTACTGGAGAATACTGGGATGTAGTATGGTTTACTGGAGAGACCTGGGATGTAGCATGGTTTACTGGAGAATACTGGGATGTAGCATGGTTTACTGGAGAATACTGGGATGTAGCATGGTTTACTGGAGAATACTGGGATGTAGCATGGTTTACTGGAGAACACTGGGATGTAGCATGGTTTACTGGAGAATACTGGGATGTAGCATGGTTTACTGGAGAAAACTGGGATGTAGCATGGTTTACTGGAGAATACTGGGATGTAGCATGGTTTACTGGAGAACACGGGGTATATGCATGGTTTACTGGAGAATACTGGGATGTAGCATGGTTTACTGGAGAATACTGGGATGTAGCATGGTTTACTGGAGAATACTGGGATGTAGCATGGTTTACTGGAGAATACTGGGATGTAGCATGGTTTACTGGAGAATACTGGGATGTAGCATGGTTTACTGGAGAACACTGGGATGTAGCATGGTTTACTGGAGAATACTGGGATGTAGCATGGTTTACTGGAGAGACCTGGGATGTAGCATGGTTTACTGGAGAATACTGGGATGTAGCATGGTTTACTGGAGAACACGGGGATGTAGCATGGTTTACTGGAGAATACTGGGATGTAGCATGGTTTACTGGAGAACACGGGGATGTAGCATGGTTTACTGGAGAATACTGGGATGTAGCATGGTTTACTGGAGAATACTGGGATGTAGCATGGTTTACTGGAGAATACTGGGATGTAGCATGGTTTACTGGAGAACACTGGGATGTAGCATGGTTTACTGGAGAATACTGGGATGTAGCATGGTTTACTGGAGAGACCTGGGATGTAGCATGGTTTACTGGAGAATACTGGGATGTAGCATGGTTTACTGGAGAACACGGGGATGTAGCATGGTTTACTGGAGAATACTGGGATGTAGCATGGTTTACTGGAGAATACTGGGATGCAGCATGGTTTACTGGAGAACACGGGGATGTAGCATGGTTTACTGGAGAACACGGGGATGTAGCATGGTTTACTGGAGAATACTGGGATGTAGTATGGTTTACTGGAGAATACTGGGATGTAGTATGGTTTACTGGAGAGACCTGGGATGTAGCATGGTTTACTGGAGAATACTGGGATGCAGCATGGTTTACTGGAGAACACTGGGATGTAGCATGGTTTACTGGAGAATACTGGGATGTAGTATGGTTTACTGGAGAATACTGGGATGTAGCATGGTTTACTGGAGAGACCTGGGATGTAGCATGGTTTACTGGAGAATACTGGGATGTAGCATGGTTTACTGGAGAATACTGGGATGCAGCATGGTTTACTGGAGAATACTGGGATGTAGCATGGTTTACTGGAGAACACGGGGATGTAGCATGGTTTACTGGAGAATACTGGGATGCAGCATGGTTTACTGGAGAATACTGGGATGTAGTATGGTTTACTGGAGAGACCTGGGATGTAGCATGGTTTACTGGAGAATACTGGGATGTAGCATGGTTTACTGGAGAACACTGGGATGTAGCATGGATTACTGGAGAATACTGGGATGTAGTATGGTTTACTGGAGAGACCTGGGATGTAGCATGGTTTACTGGAGAATACTGGGATGTAGCATGGTTTACTGGAGAATACTGGGATGTAGCATGGTTTACTGGAGAGAACTGGGATGTAGCATGGTTTACTGGAGAACACTGGGATGTAGCATGGATTACTGGAGAATACTGGGATGTAGCATGGTTTACTGGAGAACACTGGAATGTAGCATGGATTACTGGAGAACACTGGGATGTAGCATGGTTTACTGGAGAATACTGGGATGTAGCATGGATTACTGGAGAATACTGGGATGTAGTATGGTTTACTGGAGAACACTGGGATGCAGCATGGTTTACTGGAGAATACTGGGATGTAGCATGGTTTACTGGAGAACACTGGGATGTAGTATGGTTTACTGGAGAACACTGGGATACAGCATGGTTTACTGGAGAATACTGGGATGTAGTATGGTTTACTGGAGAATACTGGGATACAGCGTGGATTACTGGAGAATACTGAGGTGCTGCATGATTTACTGGAGAATACTGGGATGTAGTATGGTTTACTGGAGAATACTGGGATGTAGTATGGTTTACTGGAGAATACTGGGATGTAGTATGGTTTACTGGAGAATACTGGGATGTAGCATGGTTTACTGGAGAACACTGGGATGTAGCATGGATTACTGGAGAATACTGGGATGTAGTATGGTTTACTGGAGAGACCTGGGATGTAGCATGGTTTACTGGAGAATACTGGGATGTAGCATGGTTTACTGGAGAATACTGGGATGTAGCATGGTTTACTGGAGAGAACTGGGATGTAGCATGGTTTACTGGAGAACACTGGGATGTAGCATGGATTACTGGAGAATACTGGGATGTAGCATGGTTTACTGGAGAACACTGGGATGTAGCATGGATTACTGGAGAACACTGGGATGTAGCATGGTTTACTGGAGAATACTGGGATGTAGCATGGATTACTGGAGAATACTGGGATGTAGTATGGTTTACTGGAGAACACTGGGATACAGCATGGTTTACTGGAGAATACTGGGATGTAGCATGGTTTACTGGAGAACACTGGGATGTAGTATGGTTTACTGGAGAACACTGGGATACAGCATGGTTTACTGGAGAATACTGGGATGTAGTATGGTTTACTGGAGAATACTGGGATACAGCGTGGATTACTGGAGAATACTGAGGTGCTGCATGATTTACTGGAGAATACTGGGATGTAGTATGGTTTACTGGAGAATACTGGGATGTAGTATGGTTTACTGGAGAATACTGGGATGTAGTATGGTTTACTGGAGAACACTGGGATGTAGTATGGTTTACTGGAGAACACTGGGATGTAGCATGGTTTACTGGAGAACACTGGGATGTAGTATGGTTTACTGGAGAACACTGGGATGTAGCATGGTTTACTGGAGAATACTGGGATGTAGTATGGTTTACTGGAGAACACTGGGATGTAGCATGGTTTACTGGAGAATACTGGGATGTAGCATGGTTTACTGGAGAATACTGGGATGTAGCATGGTTTACTGGAGAGAACTGGGATGTAGCATGGTTTACTGGAGAACACTGGGATGTAGCATGGATTACTGGAGAATACTGGGATGTAGCATGGTTTACTGGAGAACACTGGAATGTAGCATGGATTACTGGAGAACACTGGGATGTAGCATGGTTTACTGGAGAATACTGGGATGTAGCATGGATTACTGGAGAATACTGGGATGTAGTATGGTTTACTGGAGAACACTGGGATACAGCATGGTTTACTGGAGAATACTGGGATGTAGCATGGTTTACTGGAGAACACTGGGATGTAGTATGGTTTACTGGAGAACACTGGGATACAGCATGGTTTACTGGAGAATACTGGGATGTAGTATGGTTTACTGGAGAATACTGGGATACAGCGTGGATTACTGGAGAATACTGAGGTGCTGCATGATTTACTGGAGAATACTGGGATGTAGTATGGTTTACTGGAGAATACTGGGATGTAGTATGGTTTACTGGAGAATACTGGGATGTAGTATGGTTTACTGGAGAACACTGGGATGTAGTATGGTTTACTGGAGAACACTGGGATGTAGCATGGTTTACTGGAGAACACTGGGATGTAGTATGGTTTACTGGAGAACACTGGGATGTAGTATGGTTTACTGGAGAACACTGGGATACAGCGTGGATTACTGGAGAACACTGGGATACAGCGTGGATTACTGGAGAACACTGGGGTGCCGCATGGCTTACTGGAGGACATTAGCATGGTAGACAATACATTTCTGGTTACAATAGAACACTTGAATAAAAGATACAGTCTATGAAACAGTTCCACAAGAGTTGCTTTCCCAGCTGATTAAAGGGGACCGACCATATAAATGCATTAGGGTGAAGTGTGTTAGAGAAAAACCTATTAAAGTCGAGTAAACAACCGATTTAGTGCAGTGTACTGTGCTGGATAAACCATCATGAGGAATTTGAGATGGACCGTCACGTACAGATCAGATGACGAGAGCGATAGCGGCGTTATACGAGCTGCACTGTCGGGAAATCTGCAGCCTGTAACACACGGAAAGCAGAGATGACGAGGCTTCCGGATATCGCCAACAAAACAGTTCACTTAGCGCTCGAGTTGGTTGCTGAGCAACTGTTACATGACGACGGTCTGTCGTTGGCATTTCTAAACTCGCGGACAGGAAACACGTCTTCTAAACACAAGAAGCATTGTCCTGAGACCCGGAGTGCCTCAAACACCACCTTTAATGTAAAGTCTTAGCTTTTATTCATTCATCTGTTATGTCTAAAAAAAAAAAAAAAAACAGACAGTTCAAACAATGTGAACATGCTAACCATGCTAACCAGTTAGCATTGTGTAGTGCCATGTTAGCTGAACCGTCACCAAGCCGCATGCACTGCTTTCAGACAGCCGAAGCTCCATCAGACAGGAAATAATGCGCTCCCGACAGGCCTGGTCTATCGATCGATCGTCTCTCTGACTTCCTCCCCTCCCCTCCCCTACTCCTGCACTCGTCTTTCTGATAAACGGCCGTCCCATGAGCTATCCATCCATCCATCCCTCGCTGAGATACGAGACACTTCAAAGTCTCGTTTGTTTCTGTGTGTTGTGCCACACGATGATGGCTGACCGCGACACTGGCAGCAGCACAGCATGTCAAACACCGCTGTCACTCCGGGGATTCTTCAGCGCACCCTAACAGCCTGAAACGTACACCACTTAAACAGGCAACTTCACCTGATCGAGGTCAGCGCTAGTCTATCTTCAGGTTCTGGTTTCCCCAACGACATGCGTCCTTAAAGTCAACTTCAGGGTTAGGGTTAGGGTGGACGGCAGACCAAAACAGAGAAAATAACTACGTATATGTGTGGACAGGGTCGTGGATTGGGAGCTACTGCCATGGGGTTAATAACCTGATTAGCCTAATAAAAGGAGGACTGAATCGATAGAAGAAGGTGAAACGTTGATACCCGTGTCGGACATCCTGCAAATCTAGCTGTCAAAGCTGTTGTTCGCTAGGTTTACAACCTAAAGGGCTCAAAAGATTAACGATGGGACTGTTAAACACGGTCGTCATGGTAATACTAAACTATTAATACTCGCAAGACAAATGAGTCATCGCACCAGACATCAGGAGGTGGGCAAGCACATGCAAAATGACTCAGTCTGGTGAATGACTAATGATTAGCTTGATCATAATTAATAAATGACACCATTACACTATTAAGACCCACTCAGAGCGCCGTTCCGTTGTCTCCACCCGTACGGTTTACACGTACCGTCGGGAAAAAAAACAGATCTATAATCATGTAATCTTCATGTATTTGTGAGAATATAAAATAAATCAATCAATCAAACTCCATAGATTCGATGTTAAACTTTTGGATCAAATCTTTAAAAAAAATTGTAAACTCTTAAAAAGGTTTAGCTCTGACTGAACGGCTCTTTTCAAGCGAATCAGACTCGCAGGGGTTGAAGGTTCAAACCGCCCGCGCATGAGAGTCGATTCGTTTGATTCGCCGCTTGGTGTACGGATTCAGCTCTAAGCGGTGAATCGAATGAATCGACTCTCATGTGTTGTGAATCGACTCTCATGTGTTGTGAATCGACTCTCATGTGTTGTGAATCGACTCTCATGTGTTGTGAATCGACTCTCATGTGTTGTGAATCGACTCTCGTATGTTGTTCGAATCGACTCACTCGAGCGAGTGATAATGCTCTACAAGATTTTGATTTGAGAATATATATATATATTCTTTTACCTTCTAGAAGGGGTGAAAGAGAAGTGGGCGGGGCCGCTGGGTGAAAAGGTACGAGGACTGTCCAGTGGACTACTTCCTGTTTAGAGAAAAAGAGAAAAGCAGAAATAAAAACGATGAACAATTGCAGCTCATTTATTCACTCATTTATTTGTAACCCCTTCATCTGCCCAACGTTAGAATAGGAGCACCGGTTAGATGTCTGTTACACATGGACGAGGAAGGCGTGTTTCTCACCTATGTGTCCAGGTAGAGGTGAGTGGGGTCGTGGCAGGGTCGGGGACGTACTGGTCAGGATCAGACTCTTCCTGTTACTGGTGCGACAGCTGTAACGCATACAAACAAGCTTATTAAACAGACCATACAGAAAAGAGAGGTGAGGTCAGGCTAAACCTATAGTTCACACTGTTCTTACACTTCGCTATTGTCTTCAACAGGGCCGACTACAGCGGCTCGGAGTTCATTTCACCTTTTGTTTTTGTTTTTTTTAACGTGAGATTAATTCGAATTATATTTACACTACATTTACAACGCCACTACTCCTTCCATGGATTCAGACCCCATAAACCCAAAGAGATGACGGTCAACACTGACACCGTAATGAACTTCTGATACGTTATAAGCACATATACAGTGAGGCGAGATAAGTGTTTCGCTCTTGTTCTTTAATATACTCCCAGTGCGTATTTACACCCCACTTCAAATTCACACACTGTCGTCTATCGCCTTGTAAAATAAAAAAACGCATTCCTAGAGTACGTCAGGTTATAAAAGATGTTGCCGTCAGTCGGGAAGATTTCACGCAGCAAGCAGCAGTCATGGGGCGCGTCTCAATCAGCTCCCTGGTTCAGTAGTCAGGGCGCTGATCGGCGAGGCGGCCATTTTAAGAGCGGTCTCAATGGCGAAATCCTTCCAGTGCATTGGAACGTTTGCTCCCTAAAAAATGTTTTTTTTAAATAAATAAATAAAAAATCCCACGATGCACCGGGAAGCATCGCTGCTCACTACGTTCCCTTACTGGAAATGACGTCGTGTTTTCCGAAACAAAATGGCGGACGAACCCGCGGCTCTCAAAGGATTACCTACGTGAACGGTTTTAAAACTTTATTCGAACGACCCGCATATAGAACGTCGAGTCTGACGACTTTTAAGCGTTGAATGATTTTTTAAAAATCCACTAGCTAGCTGCTTGAAGTACCGTGACAGAAACGCTTCTGATAAAGCTAACACAATTTACATGATGTATAACATCAGAAAGATATCGGTCCTGCCTGCTGTCGATGAATGCCAGCAGTGACGTTTTACGACGCGAATACGTCGTCACGTCGCCTGACTCTTGTACACCACACACTGGTTCACCACCTAGGGAGCTGGTTGAGACGCACCTACAGCATGGTGAAGATGAAGGACCTTCCTGAAGTTCTCAGGGACAACATTATGGAGCAAACATCAAACTGAAACATCTACAGAGCCGTAAGACTCTACACGTTCCTGTCCGAACGACTGAACGCTCTCGGACTAATGAGAAGGAAGGTATGAAGGTATGAGAGTCGCAGGACGACCCGAAAGCAACAGGAACAACTGTTGCACCGAGAACGATAAGAAATGAACCGCAGCGCCACCATCTTTGGTCAGACGAAACGAAACAAAACTGACTCGCGTTTCGGTGGAACACAGATTTCGCACAGGTTGCCGTAGCGATCCCTACGGCCGTGACGTCTTAACCTTCCTAAATGTACACATATACGTGCAACAGCGAATGTAGAAACACCAATCTAGCCTAGACTTTTATTTACCCTTGTTGTTATGGTTACGTTCCCATACTAGGACTAGCCACCTATCAGCCAATCATAAACAAGTATATGGACGTTTATATATATATATATATATATATATATATATATACTATATGCACGTCTCATGCAGCTGCTTGACATTTAAAACAAAAATAATAATAATTAAAAATAATCAACACAGTATCCATCGCTCACAGGAAGAAGATGCTGCCACGGCAACAAGCTGGCTAAGAAGCACTGCAATCGATTAGCTGGTCTTTCCACAGCCAATCAAATGTCCCCTGAGGGTTGGCAAGTCAATCTAATCTAAACGGCCCGAAGAGATGATGCAATTATTGGAAAGTTCATTTGCACAATTAGCTTGTCTAAGATCTAGCAAACAACACCTGAGAGTGTGTGTGTGTGTGTGTGTGTGTGTGTGTGAGACTAACTGGCTATCTCCACTCACTGATCTTTGCCTCGGTGTATGAAATATCCCATTTCTAGAGTATATATAGAGCGCATTCTTCATGTTTTCAAAGGAAAAATAATCAACGACAGGGTGGGTTTGATGAAGTAGACTTACTGCTAGCACCCTGAACTTTCCTCATAACTGAACATCTTTAAAGTGCACCTATTAGGGTTTTGAAACGTGCCTAATTGTGCTTTAAAGCTCTCGTACGATAGATCTACCGCTGAAAAGGAAACGCCCACGACCGTAACGAGTTTCACCTCCGTCCATAGGCGGAGAAACTTTGTTAATTCGTTATTCCTATGCTGTAACAGTACAGTACGTGAGAATTCTCATTAGGCAGCTTATACGACATAGCCACGTGACCGCCTGTGAGTGACTGGGGAGGTGGGGGCGTGGAAAGGTGAGTGGCAAGGATAAAGAGGGGCAAGACGAGAGCCATTAGATAGAGAGAGAGAGCTGGGCAGCACAGAGCTGTGTGTGTGTGTGTGTGTGTGTGTGGGCGCAGTGAAATAAAATCGCGAAAGTAATAGAAAATAACGAGCCCCTTTTTGAGTTGTTTCTGCTCCACCCCAGAAAGTGTCACCGTGACATTCACTGTGAATGAAGTCGCTGTTACCTCCAACTGATTCATTTCAGATTTTGAGTCACGGTGACCGGTGCTACAAAACTGAACATTTCGAGTGTTTACACCGTTTAGCTTCTGCTAATACACCGCCCTGCACTAATATTGGCACCCTTGGTAAATATGAGCAAAGAAGGCTGTGAAAAAATTGTCTTTTTTGTTTAAACTTTTGATCTAAATCTGCTCTCATGGCTATCAGATAATTGTGAGCAAAACATAGGTGGGTGGCCAAAACCAAATACGGGAGAAAATAGGGGGATTTAATAACTTATTATTTTTGGTTTAAAGTGCACCTATTATGGTTTATCAAATATTCAATGTCATGTAGTGTTCTATACGGAGCTGTTTGTGAACCTAAAAAACGTCTGCACAGTTTCAAAAATCAAAAGCGCACGACAAACGGAGATACTGACTCCCAAAAGAAGGAACCGACTCTGAACAGCTGAAACGAGTCGTTAATGATTCCAGACTTACTTCCTGTACTAACTAATAGTCTTCATTGGCTGCTCGCTGACAAAGGTAGACCAATCACAACAGACTGGGACATCTGACCAATCAGAGCAGAGTATGCTCTCTGAAAGGAGGAGTTTAGAACGAATCATTTAGAACGGATCATTTAACGAGTCGTTTGGGACACTGGGGGGCAGAAAGTAATACTGCAACTTCTAGTATGAGCACGTTAAAGTGTTTTTTGACCACGGATGTGTGTAAATCTATCGTATGAGAGCTTTAAAACAAAATTAGGCTCGTTTCAAAACCATGATAGGTGTGCTTTAATACGGTAATGTTGAATTGAGGGATGCTCTGGGCACATATTGGGAAATTTGGCCTGGGTTGTATATCATGAAAGCATCTTTGACATGCTTGGATACGGGTACCGGTAACCAAGTCGGGCGGTACCTACCCACCGATAACCGATTAACCAACCGATAGTTTTTAACACTGATACTGAATGAAAACACAACACTCGATGTAAAATACTGCTAAACTTCAGTACAAAAACAAACAGTACTGACTGTACCATGAAAATGTACCGTAGTTTTTTAAATTAAATAAATAATAATATACGTTAACTATTAATTAATATTCAAGTAAATAAAATATACATCCGAACTGAAAAGTAACACTCCAAATAACAAAAACAGAGACGTGAATGAATAAAAAACACTTCAAATAACACAACGAAATTAGTCCGTGATGGTTTTTATTTCACCTCTAGAGGCCACTCTCGTGCTGTACAACGACAGCGGATCCTTCTCAGCCGCTCCGCAATGGACACACCCGGGGAAACATGTGGGTTTTTTTTCCCGATTAACCGCTAGTTCCAGCGATCGATCGGTCGACCTCGTGGGGTCGGCTTCTGGGTGGGGTTTAGTGTGAGTCCTGTATACAGCCTGCCATTCTGAATTTAAAAAATGGTGGCTCTGTTAAATACATTGGCGGGGGGGGGCATTTATTTATTTATGCTGCTGTTGTTTTGGACCACTCGTCCTCTTTAAAGAGAAGTATGGACATGGCCTCTTCCTGATAGGCGTGGTCTCTTCCGGGGTGACTCCGCCCTCATCCACAGAGCACGAGCGCTCATTGAATGCTTTGATGAGATTGAAAGAGATGCTAATTGTACGCTGTCATCACACTCGCCACATCTCGACCACACTGAAGACCTGGGGGAGAATATATTTTGGAAGAAGGGTGTTCATGGCTCCAGTACAGTCCCAGAGTTGTGGAGAATCCATGCCAAGGAGCCAATCTGGTGTCTCTCGGTGGCCTTAACACCTGACTAACACACTTTACTGTCTGCCTGAATAAATTACATCCAGTATGAATAGAGCAAGCCTGTGTGTGTGTGTGTGTGTGTGTGTGTGTGTGTGTGTGTGTGTGTTTTCTGTTTTATCTGGTGAAGTCATGATAGAGTAGCTGTAAAGGAAATATATTTCATATGACAAAACACACACACACACACACACACACACACACACACGGTTCTGCCTCTGGGCCTGTTCAGTACGTATGAGCTCTTGCTATAAATCAATCTTTTGCTTTTCAGTATCTAACAGTAAAATAACACACACACACTCAGAGTCAGTATTAAGGTCAGTGTTGCCGTGGGTATAAAGAGCGCACTCATCTCATCATTCTCATTTCAGTGTGTAAGAACTCACACACACACACACACACACACACACACAAAGAGAAACGAGAGAGAGAATATTGAAAAGATAAAATAGTCAGATATAACTGTAAAAAAAAACAAAACACTATTGCATTGAAATTTAACAAGGTACCAGACTGTGATCTTCTCATGTGTGCTGCTCCAATTCAGCATCTAAAGAAAGACTGGCTAATACACACACACACACACACACACACACACACACACACACAGAGGAGTGAAATATTTAGAGGAAATGCATTAAGATTGGCGAATGAAGCTGACAGGCGGCTGAATATCATTATTCACTAATGTTCCCTCTGCAAGCCCCTTGTGAGAGAGAGAGAGAGAGAGAGAGAGAGAGAGAGAGAGAGAGAGAGAGAGAGAGAAAAGAGGGGGAAGAGGAAGAGAGAGAAGAAGTGGAAGAGGAAGCGAGAGAAGAGGGGGAAGAGGAAGAGAGAGAGAAGAGGGGGAAGAGGAAGAGAGAGAGAAGAGGGGGAAGAGGAAGAGAGAGAGAAGAGGGGGAAGAGGAAGAGAGAGAGAAGAGGGGAAGAGGAAGAGAGAGAGAAGAGGGGGAAGAGGAAGAGAGAGAGAAGAGGGGGAAAGAGGAAGAGAGAGAGGGAAGAGAGAGAAGAGGGGGAAGAGGAAGAGAGAGAAGAGGGGGAGAGAGGAAGAGAGAGAGAAGAGGGGGAAGAGGAAGAGAGAGAAGAGGGGGAAGAGGAAGAGAGAGAGAAGAGGGGGAGAGGAAGAGAGAGAGAAGAGGGGGTAGAGGAAGAGAGAGAGGGAAGAGAGAGAAGAGGGGGAAGAGGAAGAGAGAGAAGAGGGGGCAGAGGAAGAGAGAGAGAAGAGGGGGAAGAGGAAGAGAGAGAAGAGGGGGAAGAGGAAGAGAGAGAGAGAAGAGGGGGAAGAGGAAGAGAGAGAGGGAAGAGAGAGAAGAGGGGGAAGAGGAAGAGAGAGAGGGAAGAGAGGGAAGAGGGAGAGAGAGGGAAGAGAGAGAAGAGGGGGAAGAGGAAGAGAGAGAGGGAAGAGAGAGAAGAGGGGGAAGAGGAAGAGAGAGAGGGAAGAGAGGGAAGAGGGAGAGAGAGGGAAGAGAGAGAAGAGGGGGAAGAGGAAGAGAGAGAGGGAAGAGAGGGAAGAGGGAGAGAGAAGGAAGAAGAGAAGAGGGGAAGAGGAAGAGAGAGAGGAAGAGAGGGAAGAGGAAGAGAGAGAGGGAAGAGAGAGAGGAAGGGGAAGAGGAAGAGAGAGAGAGGAAGAGGGAAGAGGGAGAGAGAGGGAAGAGAGAGAAGAGGGGGAAGAGGAAGAGAGAGAGGGAAGAGAGGGAAGAGGAAGAGAGAGAGGGAAGAGAGAGAGAGGAAGAGAGGGAAGAGGGAGAGAGAGAGGAAGAGAGAGAAGAGGGAGAGAGAGGGAAGAGGGAGAGAGAGGGAAGAGAGGGAAGAGGGAGAGAGAGGGAAGAGAGAGAAGAGAGGGAAGAGGGAGAGAGAGGGAAGAGAGGGAAGAGGGAGAGAGAGGGAAGAGAGAGAAGAGGGGGCAGAGGAAGAGCAAGAAGAGAGAGAAAAGGGGGAAGAGGGAGAGAGAGAGGGAAGAGAGAGAAGAGGCGGCAGAGGAGGAAGAGGAAGAGAGAGAGAAGAGGGGGAAGAGGAAGAGAGGAAACATGGGGAAAATGGGAAAGAGAGGAAAGAGAGGCGTGTGTTTGCTCTAACTGGAAGGAGTTATAAATCAAGGTTGGCTCTGACGGTTTATCCTTGTACATGTTAGAACACACGCACGTGCGCGCACGCACACACGGTGCTAAATTGTAATTAGAAGCCTGCATGCAAGCAGCACTGTCTGAACCTTAAACACTCATTGCATCGAAATATTCCCTGCTCACTACTCCCTATTCCCTATTCCCTACTCCCTATTCACTATTCCCTATTCCCTACTCCCTATTCACTATTCCCTACTCACTGTTCCCTATTCCCTGCTCACTACTCCCTTTTCACTATTACCTATACCCTGCTAACTACTACCGATACCCTGCTAACTACTCCCTATTCCCTACTCCCTTTTCCCTGCTCACTATTCCCTACTCACTACTCCCAATTCCCTCCTCACTACTCCCTATTCCCTGCTCACTACTACCTATTCACTACTCCCTATTCCCTGCTCACTACACCCTATTCCCTACTCCCTTATCCCTGCTCACTATTCCCTGCTCACTACTCCCTATTCCCTGCTCACTACTCCCTATTCACTACTCCCTATTCCCTACTCCCTTTTCCCTGCTCACTACTCCCTATTCCCTGCTCACTACTCCCTATTCCCTGCTCTATTCCCTACTCCCTATTCCCTGCTCACTACTCCCTATTCACTACTCCCTTTTCCCTGCTCACTACTCCTTATTCCCTACTCCCTTTTCCCTGCTCACTACTACCTATTCCCTACTCCCTTTTCCTTACTCACTATTCCCTGCTCACTACTCCCTATTCCCTACTCACTACTCCCTTTTCCCTGCTCACTACTCCTTATTCCCTACTCCCTTTTCCCTGCTCACTACTCGCTGCTCACTACTCACTACTCCCTATTCCCTGCTCACTACTCACTATTCCCTACTCCATTTTCCCTACTCACTATTCACTACTCCCTATTCCCTACTCCCTATTCCCAATTCCCTGCTCACTACTCCATTATTCACTACTCCCTTTGCCCTGCTCACTACTCCTTATTCACTACTCCCTTTTCCCTGCTCACTACTCCTTATTCACTACTCCCTTTTCCCTGCTCACTACTCATTTACATTTATGGCATTTGGCAGATGCCCTTATCCAGAGCAACTTATATTTATCTCATTTTACAACTGAGGGTTAAGGGCTGTTCTCAAGGGCCTAACAGTGGTATCTTGGGAGTGGTGGGGCTTGAACTCCTGACCGTCTGATCAGTAACCCAGAGCCTTTAACCACTGAGCCACCACTACCCCTACTCCCTACTCACTGCTCCCTACTCTGCAAATTTGGGACACTATTTTGTCCACCATATTACACAGGTCTGCTCACCACAGTGCGACAACAGTCATATTCGTTAGTTAACCCGCTCTCCACAAAGTCAATAAAGTTACCGAGCGCACTAGAAACTGAACATGTGACTATAGAAATGACTTCATAAAACCATTAATCCACCACGCTCGAATGTTTCTTAACGTGTCAATGAATCAAATGAATCAAAACCCAAAATGATTCCCTTGAACTGAGTCACTTGACTTTGAACGAATCAAAGCACTCGAGTGAATCATATCGTAGTGTCCACTGCTAATCCGGCGATGGGCGTGGTGCTCTGCGGGTGATCATATGATCCCTTGTTGCTAAGCGACAGGAGGACATGTTTGGTTCTGAGAGAACGCGAGAGAGACAGATAAAGAGCTGCGAGATGTGAAGTGAGAGGGGGGAAAAAGCCATGCTTCATTTTTCAGCTTGAAGTTAATTGAGATAGGAATAGAGAGAGAAAGAGAGAGAGAGAGAGAGAGAGAGAGAGAGAAAGAGAGAGAGAGAAAAGTGTCAAAACGTAATCGCGCAGTAGTAATAGGAGGCAGGAACTGGCAGCGCTTTAGAGAGATGCTGAGACACAGGAAGACTGTTAAAGACAGACACTTTCAGACAAAATCCTGAGTCATCTCATTCCTCTGAACTCCTCCCACTTCACCTTTCACACTCACTCTTACACCTACAGCAACTGAACGACAAACGCAGTCACTATCCAAGCTGCGGCTCTTGCTGGGTCACTTCATTTGGACTTTAAACACATTTCATAGACATTTGACCGCTGAGAAACACTGTGCAGGTTTCTTAAAGCTCACCGTATACACTTTATAACTTGTGTGTCAAGTCCCCGAGTCGCTTTCAAGTCTGCTTTCAGGTTACATCGAAGGTTCTGGGAGTTAATTCCCTGTTCCTGCAGCTTCAGATTCCTGTTCCTGTAGCTTCAGGTTCCTGTAGCTTCAGATTCCTGCTCCTGTAGCTTCAGATTCCTGCTCCTGTAGCTTCAGATTCCTGGAGCTTCAGATTCCTGGAGCTTCAGATTCCTGTAGCTTCAGATTCCTGTTCCTGTAGCTTCAGATTCCTGTAGCTTCAGATTCCTGTAGCTTCAGATTCCTGGAGCTTCAGATTCCTGCTCCTGTAGCTTCAGATTCCTGGAGCTTCAGATTCCTGGAGCTTCAGATTCCTGCTCCTGTAGCTTCAGATTCCTGCTCCTGTAGCTTCAGATTCCTGGAGCTTCAGATTCCTGGAGCTTCAGATTCCTGTAGCTTCAGATTCCTGTTCCTGTAGCTTCAGATTCCTGTAGCTTCAGATTCCTGTTCCTGTAGCTTCAGATTCCTGTAGCTTCAGATTCCTGTAGCTTCAGATTCCTGGAGCTTCAGATTCCTGCTCCTGTAGCTTCAGATTCCTGGAGCTTCAGATTCCTGCAGCTTCAGATTCCTGCAGCTTCAGATTCCTGCTCCTGTAGCTTCAGATTCCTGTAGCTTCAGATTCCTGCTCTTGCAGCTTCAAATTCCTGCTCCTGCAGCTTCAGATTCCTGCTCCTACCTGATGCCCTACCTCTGGATGGAGCTCTCAAGAACTGGAGGTTACATTCTACCACTGCAGATGACTCCAAGCAGCGCAGCCTGGAGATTGCAGAGGACGGTACCGCTGGAACTACCATGGAAATAGTTTTGGACCTCAATTCCACATAGACATTCTCGCTGTGGTTGCTGGGACTACGGTTGCTGCGATGTCCTTGGGACTGTAATGACCACATAGAGTTTTACACTCGGGTCTTCTTTAGTGAACAGTCGACTAGTTCAACAAAACAGACTTCATATAAACACCATAATGCACTTTCACACTATCCGTCGTTACTATCCAGACAAGGACGGGTTCCCTTCTGAGTCCGGTTCCTCTCAAGGTTCCTTCCTCATGTTTCTGTAAAGCTGCTTTGACCACAGTTGTCGAGAGTGGTTATTTGTCTTCTCAAACCATCAACAAAACCTTTCCACCAGCAGAACTGATGCTCACTGGATGTTGTTGGTTTTTCGCACCATTCTGTGCAGATAGTTGCGTGTGAAAGATAGTCCCAGATCATCAGCAGTTTCTGAAATCCTCAAACAGCAACCACGCCACGGTTAAATTCACCGAGATCTCTTCCCCTATTCTGAGGTCTGATGTCAACTGTACCTGTATCTGCTTGATGTTCTACCCTGCCCTGCAGCCGTACTGGATAACTGCACGAACGAGCAGGGGGACAGGTGTTCCTATTAAAGGGGCCGGCAAGTAAGGAGTAAGCATTCGATAACATGCACGGGCCATGACAGACCGTCGAGAATATTGCATCGTAGTGGACGGAGTCTAGTTCTGAAGAGATCCGTATTAGTAGCAGTTCATTAAAATGCTGGAAAGAAATATTTTTAAAAAAATATCCAACTGTTATATCCAATTGTTCAAAAAAAGAACAATTAATCGGTTAGCAAAATAATTGTTAGTTGCGGCCCTGCCCACAATCACAAAACCACACACCGGAAAACCAGCTTACTCACGTCTGTGCCCAAAACAGCCTCGCTTCTTCCTCCTCCAAAATAACCTCTCCATCCCTCCCTCCCTCCCTCTCTCTCTCTCCCTCACTCCCTCCCCCTCTCTCTCCTTCCCTCGCTCACTCTCCCCCCCCTCTCTCTCCTTCCCTCTCTCTCCTCCCCCTCTCTCCTTCCCCTTCACTCTCTCCCTCTCTCCTCTCTCTCTCTCCCTCCCCCCTCTCTCTCCTCTCCCTCCCCCTCTCTCCTCCTTCCCTCCCTCACTCTCTCCCTCCCCCCTCTCTCTCCTTCCCCTCTCTCTCCCGCTCACTCTCTCCCTCCCCCCCACTCTCTCCTTCCCTCTCTCTCTCTCCTCCCTCTCTCTCCTCTCTCCCCTCCTCATCTCTCCCTCCCCCTCTCTCTCCTTCCCGCTCTCTCTCTCTCTCTCCTTCCCTCCCCCCTCTCCTCCCCCCTCTCCCTCCCCCCTCTCTCCCCTTCCCTCCCCCTCACTCTCTCTCCCTCCCCCTCTCTCTCCCCTTCACTCTCTCTCCCCTCTCTCCACGTCCCTGGCGCTCTCTAACGCAACCCTAACCTATGCTGAAAGCGTCAGCAACCCCACATCGTAGAGTTTAGCTCGTTTTCTTTAGATCATCCTGAAGTCAGCGATCCCCAGTCATCAACGTTTCTAACCAGCCGACACACACCTGTGCAGTCGTGATCGGCTCGGGATCGGCTCGGAAACGATTAAGCGCGGCTGAAACGTATCGGAGACGCACCCGGTCGTAAAATGGTCCCGGTGCGTTATTGTCCGAAATGAAAAATGGACTGGAATGGAGCTGAGAATCGATGAAGATCGTGTTATCAGTCCATAAAGACCAAGCGGACGTTAATAAACGTGTGATCGGTGCAGGATTACCGGAAGGACACCATGATAGTTTAAAACGCTCTTTCCTAGCAGCTGTTATCATCCGTAATACGCACGATAAGGCCTTCAGGAGAAACGCGCTGACCCAGAATCCCGTAGTGACAGCTGATGTCACTCTCTGCAACACAACCGCTCTGTTTAACCTGCTCAGGGAATTGGGGGATTACCGGTACTGAAAGGACACAAACCAAAGATTTGTATTAGCAAAATGCCAAACACAAAAGAGAACAGGCTCAACTCAAATACGCTATAAACACTCGAGCTGGGAGTCGTACAACTGACACGATGAAGAGAAGAAAAAAAAACCCCGGACAATTAACACAGTGGGCGTGGCCAAGAGTCAGAGGACTTGTTTCTCCAAATTCTATACTGCGTCCCAATTCGCCTACTTTATACTACGCTCTATTTGTGAAGACAATGTATACACATACGTTTGAGCATGTAGCAAAAGACCTGGAAAGTACTGGGACACACGGTAACGGAAGAGAACGTTGTTGCCTAGTTACGCGCACTGTAACGTCACCGTAAACACACAATGAATAACCGTGGTTTCATCTTTTCCTGTCGTATCCAACCTCACGTACGAAGATAAATGAAGCTTTGAAGAAAGATGCAGAGATGGTTGGTGTTTGTACAGTTAGCCTGCGCTGCTGATCTGCTAATAGCTAATAGCCAATACGAAGCCTGGTACGTAAAATGTAAATCAAACTAACAACGGTCACACTGATTAGTGCGTTATTTCATTTGTTAGATGTATATATACACAGAGCCTTCCACTAATATTGGCACCCTTGTGCTAATTTATTAAAGATACTTCTCATTGTGTGCAGCTCAACAACCTTTTGCCGCACACCACAGCTATATTCCTCGCTCTTACCCATTGTTATGAATGACTACGGGAATTTAACACGTGTGTTACCTCATGTTTATACCCCTGTGAAACAGGAAATCATGCTTGAATAATTCCCTGTTCATAGTCACCCAGGTGTACTAAAAAAAAAACTTTAAACATCAATATACCTTTAAATAGAATATACTTCAATTATATTTTTCTCATATGAAGTAATAGTGGGGCCAATAATTGTTGCACGCCTACATTTAACAAAGATTTTTTTGGGGGGGGGATAAACCTGTGTTGTGTTTGCAATTGTTTGATATCCACGAGAGTATTTTAGTGAATTTTTTGAACAAAAGATCAAAAAGTTCAACAATAAAGACGATTTTTCCACAGCCGTCTTTGCTCGCATTTACCATATAAGGGTGCCAATATTAACGGAGGGCGCTGTATATATATATCTAAATAAAATGACGCAGTGGTACCTCTGACAAGAATATGTAGCGAGTGCAGCTAGCTTGCTCTGCTAAGCTGCTAACAAACACAGTCTCATACGACGCCTGGGACGTAATTTTGGCGACATTCTTCACTTTTTTAACGCATCAGAATTCATTTTTTAGATCCGTTTTAAGCAAAAGTATGAAATTTACTACCGTTTCTCCTTCAAACTAAAAACGCAGGACGGACGGTACACGCCCACAAGCGACAACATCTGCGCTCGAACCACACCACCAAAAAAATAAATAAATAAATAAACAAACACCACAAGTAACATGTGCTAGTGTGAGCATAGGGTTGTACCTAATCTGCATATAACTGAAAAAACCTCATCTCAAAAGTCACT
>CM022772.1:18490264-18632764 GCA_012411365.1 Ameiurus melas
GAATAAAACACTTCGGGACGTGCTGCTACAGGAAAACGATCAACAATGGAACGTTGTGATGAAGCGGAGTCATATTTTTTATCCATTTGTTTTACATTTAATGTTCTAGAAAGAATTTAGTTCCCGCTATCGCATACGTTATAGCAGCTATAAACATTCATTCCTTCATTTCTTTGTTAAAAAAAACGGCAGGTTTTTAACTGTTTAGTATTAGTCTTAGATTATGTGGCCTGTGCATGAGCGGTTACTATAGAAACCATAACGTCTTAGTCGGCAGAGCGGTCAGAGCTGCTGACAGAAAATGAATCGCCACCTTCTGACCAATCATAATCCAGAATTTAACAGCGCTTAAATGAAAAGAAATACTTAATAATCCGGATTTAACAACCTGCCTTTAATAATCTAGATTTAGCAACCTGCCTTTAACAATCCGGATTCAGCAACCTGCCTTTAATAATCTAGATTTAACAACCTGCCTTTAATAATCTAGATTTAGCAACCTGCCTTTAATAATCCGGATTCAGCAACCTGCCTTTAATAATCTAGATTTAACAACCCGCCTTTAATAATCTAGATTTAACAACCTGCCTTTAATAATCTGGATTTAACAACCTGCCTTTAACAATCCGGATTCAGCAACCTGCCTTTAATAATCTAGATTTAACAACCTGCCTTTAATAATCTAGATTTAGCAACCTGCCTTTAACAATCCGGATTCAGCAACCTGCCTTTAATAATCTAGATTTAACAACCTGCCTTTAATAATCTAGATTTAGCAACCTGCCTTTAATAATCCGGATTCAGCAACCTGCCTTTAATAATCCAGATTTAACAACCTGCCTTTAATAATCTGGATTTAACAACATGAATTTAATAATCCAGATTTAACAACCTGCCTTTAATAATCCGGATTTAGCAACCTGCCTTTAATAGTCTAGATTTAACAACCTGTCTTTAATAATCCAGATTTAACAACATGAATTTAATAATCCGGATTTAACAACCTGCCTTTAATAATCCGGATTTAGCAACCTGCCTTTAATAATCCGGATGAAGCAACCTGCCTTTAACAATCTAGATTTAACAACCTGCCTTTAATAATCTGGATTTAACAACATGCCTTTAATAATCCGGATTTAACAACCTGCCTTTAATAATCTAGATTTAACAACCTGCCTTTAATAATCCGGATTTAACAACCTGCCTTTAATAATCCGGATTTAACAACCTGCCTTTAATAATCCAGATTTAACAACCTGCCTTTAATAATCTAGATTTAACAACCTGCCTTTAATAATCCGGATTTAACAACCTGCCTTTAATAATCCAGATTTAACAACCTGCCTTTAATAATCCGGATTTAACAACCTGCCTTTAATAATCTAGATTTAACAACCTGCCTTTAATAATCCGGATTTAACAACCTGCCTTTAATAATCCAGATTTAACAACCTGCCTTTAATAATCCGGATTTAACAACCTGCCTTTAATAATCCGGATTTAACAACCTGCCTTTAATAATCCGGATTTAACAACCTGCCTTTAATGATCCGGATTTAACAACCTGCCTTTAATAATCTGGATTTAAAGTGTGACCTTTTTACATTTGATCTATTTAAACCCAGCAGAGAATCTAACGTAACAAAGACAAGGTATGAATTCATTTCTATTCTGAAAAACAGTGTATGCATTCAGACAAAACTGTATTCACTTCGAAATGTGAAATACGTATTTAGACCGATGAACATGAGCGTCTGCATAAAGATGGCAGATTTACAGCTTGAGTAAATATCTAGTCATGTGACCTGAACTTGAATGAACTCTGATCATGCTGTAAGACCAGGCACACTCGTTCGTGAAGCTTTAGAACACGTGCGTGAATAACCGAGTCGTCGAATCCTCCATCATGTGTTCACTGCTTTAACGCTCACACGATTACGATCCCAGCTTCAATCCGAATAGCTTTATTCACTGCATACTGATAAGCGACAGAGAGACAGCTGTGTGTGCGCGTGTGTGTGTGTCAGCTTGTATGTCATGTGCGCACTTTCATGAAGAGTTGCTTTTAGCAGGTACCAGAACAGTGGCAGTAATGGATCAAAACGCAGCATCTGCTAAAAATGAACACACACACACACACACACACGCGCGCGCACGCACACGCACAGAGCACTTCCATTGGGATTCATGGAATGATATGAGTATGTGGAAATGTTTATGTCAGCTTGAGTTAATAAAGTTGATTCATGGATATACACAGTCATGAAAGACACACATGAGGAGTCATAGGTGTGTGTGTGTGTGTGTTTGTGTGTGTGTGTGTGTGTGTGTGTGTGTGTGTAAAACAGAGCTAGGACAGTGTTCAGCACCATGGAGAGCGTTTCAGCGAGACCCCACACTGCCGCTCAGTTTACTGTTCCTACCTCATCAGCTCATCAGCATGTCCTTCCTAAACGGGGTCAGCTCACGTGTGCACCAGGTGCAGTGTGTCAGGTGTGTGCTCTGTAGTGCTCTGCTTCCAAGAGGAAACCGCGCGGCATATTAAAAGCCTTAAAAGGTGCAGTCAGTGATCTGGCTGGACGTGAGCTAAAGCGAGTGACCGGAAAGTCAAAATCTGAACAAATACAGCCTCTTTCCTCGGTGTTCTATCCAAAGCCACGCCCCCAAAAACACTCTCGGGCCACATGATTGACAAAAACTACAGATACGCCTCCTTGTCCTGATTGGTTGGATATTAATGGGCAGATCATGTGGGGGGTTTTTGACTTACAAATCTCTGAGCTTAGCTTAGAGCATTCATTAATAATATACAACTTTCATCTGCGATAAATATGATTTAATGTTGGGCCTGCGTAGTTGAATGTTAAATAAATAAATAAATAAATAAATAAATAAATAAATAAAAATTTAAATCGACTGACACACAGAGGCAACACCTCTCTCACTGAGACTGACAGACAGAGGCCACGCCTCCTTCACTGAGACTGACAGACAGAGGCCACGCCTCCTTCACTGAGACTGAAAGACAGAGGCCACGCCTCCTTCACTGAGACTGACACCCAGGGGCCACGCCTCCTTCACTGAGACTGACACCTAGAGGCCACGCCTCCTTCACTCCTAGGCATATGAAATGATAAAATTTACTGATTGTTTTTAATGGCGTGAGAAAATGAAGTGTGTTATGCGCTGGAACAAAAATGAGCTTAACACCAAGTCAAATTAGCTAAATTAGCAAATGAGGCTTTTGGCAGGTGTACGCGTGTGTGTGTGTGTGTGTGCGTGCTCGAAAACATAAAAACTGCATTACGGCCTGCTCGAAACGTGTAAGATTGTCCGTATAAAGGGTTTGTTTCTGGACGGTTAATAGTTCTAGTCTTCAGGAAACGGGGGAATGAAAAGAACCCTTTCTTTTACAGGTTCTCTGAGAGGGACAAACCAAAAGAACCCTTCAGACGAGCTAGCTAACTTTATTTATTTCCAAGCGCGTGCAGGTGCAGGCAGAAAACGTCCTGAACAGACATATAAACGAAGCTTAAGTGGATAGTGTGGCGACAGGGTAAGGTGGTGGTACGTTACCCGCTGCTCTTCCGTGGCAATGGCAGATCCTTCTGCGAGAGAACAGGAAGAAAGAGAGAGAAACCAGAGGAAGTGAGATTAAAATGGATCATTCACAAAAATCACAGGCTGCTTATAAAGCTGAAGTGCTCGGTGTAATGTAAGAGGGATATTCATTAGGAGAGAGATGTTGGACAGCACTTAGGGGAGCGCAATCCCCAAAACATTACACCAAGGTCATACAGGATAGAAGGAGAGATTGAGAGAGACAGAACGAGATAAATGTGTGTGCTATTAAAGAGCCCATGCATGCTAATGCCCCCTGCTGGTGTAGTAAGGACTCGCGCTGGGGGATGATGACCTCACCTGGCGGGGCTTGTTTTGATGACATTGTGCGTGACACGGGTTTTCCTGCCAGCTTGTCTGGCGCCACTGGGCAGCTAATGGAGGATTAAATGGGCAAATGACCTGTGTGTGTGTGTGTGTGTGAGTGTGTATGTGCTTAAAGTCTTTATAATTAGACAAACTCTTCAGCTCAGGAGACGTGTTCTCCTCTCTGCCATGAAATCTGCTACTCCAGTCAATCCTGAAAGCTCATGTTCAAGTGAGAGAGAGAGAGAAAGAAAAGGAAAAGGACGTTTCGGTGTGATGTTCTAGGTAAATAATCAACAACAGGGTTGTGTGAGGGTTGTGTGACCACCCAGAAGTGTTTCATTCCTCGTACACCTCAGCAACTTGACAACGATTACAATTCTTGTTAAAATAATGAATCTAATCAAAATAATTCTAGTAAGACACGTATTTAGATTACTGTCGTTGAAACGGCGTTACGGTTTATGGGCCAGGCTTCCGTTATCCGCCATCGTTTTTTGCCGCAATGACTTCTGGGACTTCGAGCGGGTTCGCTGCGCCCGAGTCTGCATCCGATGCGTCCTCGATATCTTAAGGACACGTCCGGGTAGTTGTGTGTGTCTTCGGTACTTGCGTTCTCGAGTATTGGAATTGAACTTCGGCGGTGGGTGATGACGTAGAACGAGTTCACAAGGACACAAGGTCGCGGGGGAATGCGGATTGAGAAGCGGCTAAAAATCTGAACGCTTCCAATGCTCTACACTTATATAGCGCCGATTAACCTTAGAGGTTCCACAAAGCGCTTTACACTACACTGGTTCTCATTCACACACACACGCCAATGCAAGGCAATAGCCTGATATCAGGAGCAACTTGGGGATTAATGTCTTGAGCAAGGACACTTCGGCACGTGGGCCGGGGATCGAACCGCCAACCCTGCGATTAGTGGACGAAGTGTCGGCTTCTTCACCAGTATGACGCTGTTTAGCGAAAAGGCTAAATGGTTTTAAACTGCATGAACACACCAAAGTTTATCCTTCTACGTTGGACATTCAAATCTGTGGATGCTGGGACGTCTTCCACATCATGGCCAAACCGGAGAGGATCCACGTTGGATCCCGACCTGCCGTCTTCGGTTCGTTGTTTCTACGGTCGTCGGCTGAGATGAGACGGGAAGCGGTCAGAGATCAGATCGATACGGGACGCGGGAGAATAAAGGAAATGCCAAGCAGCGGCAGCATCGATGACCTTCCTCACGCCACAGACCTGCAGACTGCCAGGAAACGACACAAGCCGACTAATGAATTAGCGCTGGCCTCGCTCCTGAGACGGAGAGAGAGTGGACCTGATCGTTTATGGCGAGAATAAAATTAGGGATAAAAAAATAAATAAATAAAAAGAGAGAGGCAGAGGTCAATAAAGGAGGAGTGCGGCTGGGCCGTCGATCGTTAACCCAATGCGGAGGAGATGACTAAGCAGGTCTTCGTCTCGGCCTCGGACGTTCAGCCGATGGCTCATGGGCTGTCTGATATCCTCGGCACACTTTTCTGGCCACAAGCTTCAGAATCTTGAAGGTTGCAATATCAGCATTCTGTGTATACACAAGCCTGTGTACCATTTCCACCATGAACATAAGGATGTTTCGTGATCTCGTGTAACTCGGCCAGGTGTTCTATGGGATTCAGGCTTGGTGATGATGGCCACTTCGATACTTCCACTTTGTTGTCTTTAAATCTTTTAAAACTTTGGTAAAAATGCCTGGGAAATACCATTTTCTTCTTGCAACCAAGTCTGAACGTTCTGGCTGATGCCTTGAGGTATGTCTAGATAATCGTCCTTCCTCACGACATGATGTCATCTATTCTCCGAAGTGCTGCCACCCTCGTGCTTCACAGTTGGGATGGTGTTCTTCAGATTAAAAGCCTCACTCTTTTCTCCTAACAGCTGCATTTCTGTTTCATTTGACCAGACAACACTCCTCCAAACGGCTGGTGATCCCCGGCAAACTTGGGTAGGGACTTCTTCCTTTCATAACAGCCTTTCAGGCCATTCAGATGTACGCACTCGGGTGGCTCCAGCACCTTTACCTTTATTATTGTCTTAGGGTTCAGTCTTTCCTGAATGATGCAGTATACCATCATTTGTGTACAGTTGTTTGAATGTTCCTGGTACCTTCAGTTGTTCAGAGATTGCTCCTAAGGGGAAACCGGACTTCTGGAAGTCTTGTGTAGGTCTTCGCTGAGTTGCTTGGATTTTTCCCATGGTATCAAGAGCCAAAATTTGGCACTGGGTCTCATGGAAGGTCCTTAAATACCTCCGCAGGTGCGCTCCCAATGGACTCCTAATTATGACAACTGGCCAAAAAGAAGCTCCTAAAAGTCATTACATCAATTTCGAGAATCTTCTAGACTGTTTAAAGAGACCGTCAACTCGTGTATGTAAACAATTTCTGAACGATTGTTTACAATTACCCTTCACGTGAACAACGTAGATGTCATAACCGACTTGCCAAGAAGGAATGTATGGTAATGAAATATCTGGAGCTTGAGCGTAGGTGTATGTAAACTGCTGTAGTCACTGGAATTAAAAAAAAATAAAAAATTGGCCACACCCACCAGCTCAAATGGTAGCTAATTAGCAATACTCTTAGTAAATATTACCTCTAACCTCGTTACCATGTAATAAGATCCACACACACACGTCGTTTCAGCAGATGGACCCTCTCATCTCACCCCTACTCAGGAGATATTCCTATTGGCCATTCTGTAACCTCCTGCATCTCCTTGTTCTTTTCTCTGTGCCCTAAACCCACCGGTCTCTCTTCCTCCCCGCCTCAGTGGTTTGTCGGACTCTCATTACTCTCCTAATGGGCCATAAAGAGCATCTGAGGACGGTCCCAGGACAGATCCCGGAGTTACACCACACGCCGAATGGCTATCGATTCGCACTAAGGAACGAGGATAAGAGCATCTATAGAGCAGATATTATAGATGTGTGTGTGTGTGTGTTAATGCATACAGTATACAAGCGTAGGCATTTGGAACAATCCTCGGTTGTCATAGTCATGCTGGAATGCACGAGTGGGAGATCTTGTGTTTAACCAAGCGTTACAGCGCCTTCCTACAATCCCTCTGTACACGTTCTCATACTGATCATTCTAAACGTACAGCGCTGTAGGAAAAACTCTCCTCTACTTTTTCTACCTTGAATTTTCCGCAAAACTCAAATCGGAAAGCTGGTCTTTAGATAGGCAGCATTTCTGAGCAACCTTTCTGCAAATTCATTCTGAAGGTCCTTACGTTGGCCAAGGGTTTTTTTTTTTTTTGGGGGGGTTGGATGCAGACCAGACTTCCAACAAAGTCTCAAAGACAAACGTAGTGGCCAAACTCTCGCTCTGATTACGTTTACGTCTTGCCCCCCCCCCCCTCTCCCCCTTCCCTCTCCCGCAGATTACCCTGTAGTAGCGGTGGCCAGAGAAACAAATGTGGTGAATTCTTGAGGTTTGTACGTTAGCCGTTGCGTGCTTAATGACTGCATGACATAATGACTTAAAAAACTAAAACTAACTGCAAACCAAAGACTACAGGCCACTGAAAAACACAGTGGGTCACCGTGTTGGGAATTCCTTTGAATGCGGCAAACACCTAAACGTGCGGGACGAGGCGTATGTACTAACTGCTGACGCGAGTGTGGGGCGATAGGTCTCTGGGGCGACTTATTGTCTGGAAAATCTGGTACATCGAGTACGGAGTACGAAATCGAATAAATGGAAAAACAAATAACATTTGAAATGCAATTATGATCAGATATGATTAGGGGAGAGCGAGAGAGAGACAGCAAGACCGAGAGAGAGAGACAGAGAGAGAGAGAGAGAGAGCAAGAGAGAGAAAGACAGAGAGAGAGAGAGAGAGAGAGCAAGAGAGAGAAAGACAGAGAGAGAGAGAGAGAGAGAGAGAGAGAGAGAGACAGCAAGAGTGAGAGAGAGAGTGAGAGAGAGAGAGAGAGAGAGAAAGCAAGAGTGAGAGAGAGAGAGAGAGAGAGAGAGCAAGAGTGAGTGAGAGTTAGAGAGAGTGAGAGAGAGAGAGAGAGAGAGAGAGAGAGAGAGAGAGCAAGAGTGAGTGAGAGTGAGAGAGAGAGAGAGACACAGCAAGAGTGAGAGAGAGAGTGAGACAGAGAGACAGCAAGAGAGAGTGAGAGAGTGAGACAGAGAGACAGCAAGAGTGAGAGAGAGTGAGAGAGAGACAGCAAGAGTGAGAGAGAGTGAGAGAGAGAGAGAGTGAGATTTTCTGAAACTTGGCATTTTTTTGAATAGACAGTTTTTGGAGTAATGTCGATCGTTGGTCCCTCGTACAGTTAAGATGAGAGACAGGACACATGGGTTTCTCTCGTGGAGCTGCGGCTTGTGGGCGTGGGCGCGCGCGTGTGTACGTGTGTGTGCATTGTGTTATACAACGCTACGTGCTTTCTGCACTCTACACAATCACCGACACATCGAGCAGCCAAGAAAAACAGGAAGCTGCCTCTGTGGCTACGCTTGATAAAGAAGAAGCAACGTTGAACATAAAAATCATTCCCAGTTATAAAGCAAATAAAGTGTGAAAAGAGATCAATGATTGCTTATTCTACAAAGATATTCAGATTTGTTGTTTGTACACCTAGAAAAGATGATAAATAATTGGGATTATAATGATATTTTAGTATCGCACATAGTGGTCACTCTGCCGTTTCTGATCCTCGCGTGCACCAGACCTCACGTGGATCTGGACAGATCGCCGAGGAGAGAGAGTTGTCCGAGGAGATCCGAAAGAAAACGACAGACAAGCATGTTAAAAGGTGAAAGGTCATCTTCCAAGCAGCTCGATGTTCCTGCGACTACAGCTGCAGATATTATTAAAGGACGGTAGCCAAGCACCCCGGACGCGGCCCACGAGAGGAAAATCGACCCCAGATCCAACGCAAGGATGGTGTGAATGGTAGACAAAGAGCCAAGGAGAACTTCCAAAGAGATACAAGCTGAACTCCAGGGTGAAGGTCCATCAGTTTCTGAATTTTGAGCAACAGCGGGCTCAACGGAAAAAAGACCCAGGAGGACTCCACTGTGGAAAGAAAAACATATAAAAGCAAGAGTCCTTTGGACAGATGAGGCAAAACTGGCGCTTTTTAGGAAGTCACGTCAGATCTAGGACCATGGACAAAAAAAACCAAACAAACGAATGAAGCTTTCGAAGAAAAGAACGCCGTGAAACATGGAGGAGGCTCGGTTACGTGTTGGGGCTGTTTTGCCGCCCCGAAATCTCTCGAAGTCTCGGTCGCACGAGGTCACGGGTGCGGTAGCTGGATAATGACCCGGAACGCACGGCTCGAAAGCACCCGAGAACGGTTTACAGAATGACCATGCGGTCTGGACAAGGCACCCTTCGTACCCGAGACAGCTGGAGGGACGAGTGGACCGAACTACCTGTGGACAGGTGCAGGAGTCTCACCGAGCGCTACGGGAATCGCGTGTTCGCAGTGATTGCCTCTGAAGGGTTGTACAACAAAATATTAGGTTAAGGGCGCCATCATTTTTGTCCATTTTTCATTTGTTTTATTCTTTTGTTATATAAAAGATCACCATCAGCTGTTAACCATTAAAACCAGTACTGATCCTTGATGGTAGCCCACTAGACATAACATGCCACCAATAGAAGGCATAACAAACTACCAGTAGAGACCATTACAGTTTCCATCAAAACCAATACAATTCCCATTAGAACCATGAAAACCAATTCTCTGAGGGTTTCTGTTGTTGTTGTTGTTGTTGTTGTTGTGTTCAGCAGGGCAGGTGTACTGTACTGGAAACCGGAAGTGTGCTCAACTCACCTGCATCCTCCGGCGGCGGATAATCCCGGAGTCCTCTCCCGCAGCACTACCTCCTGCCCTGTCGGTCATCTCCGGTCCTTTCGCTCGAAAGAGTCGCTCAGTGACATCAATAACATCCAGAAGGCGCTTTCTTTAACTCTGTACTGAAAGTACGAACCTGGCAACCTGTCCATCGGTTTGTTTATAGTGACCGGCAGTTCCGGTTAGCGTTTAAAACGGTGAACGTGTCATAGCCTTGCTGTTCTCCTTTCCTTATCTCTCGCTCTCGCTCTCGCGCTGCGTCTCCATGGTTACTAATTTCCTCCACTCGTTAGACAGCCTTCCTGGGTGCGCGCGCGCACGACACGACGGAGGTGCGAACCGCAGCGGCACTCGAGCGCTAGGTTGCGGCCGCGTCCCAAACCGCACAGGGTATTCCTGGAACTACGTGTAGCCTACGTATACTGGAGCAAACACACTATTGAGTTGAATAGGATGCGGTTTGGGACGCGGCCCGGTTTTTACTCCTACTTAACCGTTTGAGCGCTTTGGATTGGACCACTGAGACCGCGCTGTAGGGGACGCCCAAACGGACACGGTCTAATTTAGCCCATAGAATGACATTTTGAAAGGATTAAACAACACAAATAATACAATGTGTAAACTGAACATTTCTACTCTTTTGCCGTTATAGAGTAGGACATGATATATGAATATGCATGATATGCAAATTAGAAACACCCCTCACGTCCTCTAGTAGCTGACCTAGAACCTCCTATGTTCATAGTGATACTCATAAGTGTCCTAATGTTTGTTCACTTGTTTATTTCTTCAGCATCAGCCGAACCTCTCAAAATACATTCCTGTATATCCCATTATAAGGACCACCTTATACCACAATTCAGAAGACAGTTCCATAAAGTGGAACATAAAGGATCCATCCATCTTCTACCGCTTATCCTTTTGAGGGTCACGGGGAACCTGGAGTCTATCCCAGGGAGCATGGGGCACAAGGCGGGGTACACCCTGGACAGAGTGCCAGTCCATCACAGGGCACATTCACATACACATACACACTCACACACACATTCATACACTACAGATACTTTCGACACGCCAATCAACCTACCATGCATGTCTTTGGACTGGGGGAGGAAACCGGAGTACCCGGAGGAAACCCCCGCAGCACGGAGAGAACATGCAAACTCCGCACACACACGGCCCCGGTGGGACTTTAGGTGTTAGCTGAACGTGCTAACCACTAAGCCACCGTGCGCCCCATAAAGGATCCATTTATTTTTATATAAATGCACTCCTTTCTATAGTAACAGCTCATACACAGGGATGTATTTTGTATAGAAACTTGTATAGTGAATCAAAAACAATCAAATAAGCATTTTTTAAAAAATAAAATAAATAAAGGTTGATTACGGTGATGTGTTCTATTCGGAGATGTTTTCGTAATGTTCAGGGAAGGAGTCTCCAGTGTCAGTGCTTTGTAACAGTCTGTAAGTTTCCTGCCACAGGAAAGTCTTCGGGATTTCTTGGTAACATGACAGCCTGTCTTTTTCTTCCTGTCTCATTAAGAGAGAAGAAAGAGAGAGAGAGAGAGAGAGGATGGTGAGGGAACGTCTGTTTACAGCTACTATAACGTAAGCGGTAACAGGAACTCTGTGGTTTAAGAGGAATAAAACATTTCCGGACGTGCTGTTATACAGTATAAGAACATCATCCACGTTGATGTCATACCACCTTTATCTATCTCCTATAACAGCGCGTTCCTACTGCGTGTCATTCCTTACATAGTAACCAAGATTGTGTTCACTGCCATTAGCTATGCTGGTTAGCTAGCATAGCTAACGTAGCATGCGGGTTCTGTAGACTATTCTTTTAAATAGACCATGTTGGATTTCAGAAAGAGCTCAAGTATGTTCTGTAAAATCACACCTTCCTCTTTGTCTCCTTCGCACCTGCTCCAGCTAATGGAGGTCTTCTAAAGACTGAGCAGGAGCAGGTGTGTTCGAGTATGAGTAGGATATTGCATTAACAACGGGAAGGAGTGTTTGCCAGCTCTTCCGTCGGAGATCCACCTCGCTGCAGCGGCGTGTTTCTACCAACGAAAAAAGTAAATAAAAACTTCCCAAATCCGGTCCAAGGGAGTTTTCTTTTCTGCCAACAGCTCAGATCCAACGGATCGGCTCATTATCAAGCACTCCATGTGTCGGAGTAGGTGTTTTGGCAGGAGTGAAATCGTTAAGTTCCTCAGAACGTGTGTGTGGGGGGCCCTCAGGACTGGAAATGAGTACCCGTGTTGCTTAAAGGATTAAAGGACTAAAACCATGCTGAAATGTACCACTACCACCCACCTTCAATATGCTCCATCAGAGATGCGTCCAGAGCCAACTCAGTGCCTTTCACCTTTTTTCCTGATTAAATCAGCTATATATATATATATATATGTTTGTTTGTTTTTACACATTACGGAATAAAGGTGCCTTTTGTTGTCACCTTGTCAAACTGGTCTTGATTTGTCTTGATACATTAAGTCCCTGAGTAAAAATTTATGTGTTCAGAGGCACTAATCATCAATGTGGTGTTGTAGACAAACACACACACACACACACACACACGTATAAATGCAGAATTTACGCACTAGTGGTATTATTTTTAGTGTAATATTGATTTTCTTGTTAAGGCCGCCAGCCAGAGCAGTTATTATGACCTTCTCCTAACAATAATGACACAATAATCAATGTGCTCTCTCGCTTTCTCTCTCTCTCTCTCTCTCTCTCTCTCTGCTCTGTCTTGCTCTCTCCTCCACACACACACACACACACCCTTTTAGACTATATTTATCTGATGACTGCTCATTTTAAACAGAAACGCATCGAATCGCACGTTTTAACTTTCACGATCACCTTCTGTCAGGTGTTATTATCGTGACATCCCACACACCCACACAAGCAGATTGTAATCAGCTAACACACACACACACACACACACACACACAAAAACAAAAACGCACATTGTGACAGGATGTGAAGTCAGGCATAACATCAAAACAAAAATGGAGGCATGACGTCCAGCTAGGAACAACAACCATCACATACATCTGTTATTTAACATAATTTAACTTGTCCTGTCCACACACACACACACACACACACACACACACACACACACTGTCCAAATAACAATACGGTAGCTAACAATACAAATGATGGCAGAAAGTTAGCATAGAAGAGTTATCATTTCTCTGACTATGCTTGTTGACATGGTTTCTTGTAACGAATGTCAACAGGAAAGAACCGAGTCATCATTTTTCCCCCTGACTAGGTGTGGTGTGATCATGCTAACTGGCACCCCTTTAGCGTTCAATGATTGTTGCCAAGAAAACAATTCCTCTGATCCAGTAGCGAATAATGATAAGAATGAGTCAGCATTTTTCCTGACATGATTAGCATTGTCAAATGTATAACTTGCAGGAGCGAGTTAGCATTTTTCCTGATTAGGTAGTGTGGACCACGCTAACTCACTCCTTCATTGTTAGCTGTGTTAGCTCAAATATTTTCCTAATTAGATAGAGGGAACTCTAATTGGCTCTCATCAATTGTTAACTGTTTCTATTAATTTTGCACAGTAGCTTGAGGTCAATGGCGGCTAGTAGGAAGGTTTTTTCGCGTTTTCCGGTCACTGAAAAAGGAAAATGATTTGCTCTAGCTTTCCTTAAAAAGGAGCTGTATTAGCGTTGTTATGTGGAGCGTTTCTTGGGCTAACACACCAAGCACACACAGTATAGTGACTGAAAGCTTGATACAGTAGGTGTAGTCCTTCTGTTAAGAAAACGTGACTGAATACGGGCCTAGAAACGACACGTATCAAGATGGGTCAGAACTGATTTACAGTGGAGTAATAATAATGTTTTTATAGGCCATGCTGGCTCACTCATGGACGTTTGTGGATGCTTGTGATCAGTCAGGGCTCTTCAGGGACCGTGGAAGAACAAGAAGAACACAGCGAGTCACTTTTTATTAGAGCAAGTTCTCATGGGTAAGAAGCATCATCTAAAACAAGCATTTCGGGGATTGTAGATGTGTGTGTGTGCATGCTTTTATATCTAGGTGGGGACCTAGACAAAGATGGCCAGAAAATGTGTGTGTCTTCCAGTGACAGTAAAAGAACAGCACACCGATGACAGATAATAAATGCCATAGTGATGTCATCATCTGGAGACAGTCACCCTTGGGGATGTCTTTAGTCCCCCATGTTTAATGGACAGCGTTTTAGACATGACTCCATTTCCCGGCAGTGAGACTATTAGGAGCTAACGGGACAGGTCTGATCCCGAGTGTCTCCAACCAGACGGGCGAAGACAAGAGCTATCATGGTCAAAACATACACACACACATACACAGTGTTTGCATGTATAAGCATCACAGTTGTAGATGATCAGCCAAGAAATGTTATGTTACGAGTCTACGAGTAACGGAAGTCGAAATCACTGCCGTAAAAGCATTCTTAAACCTTCGTAGGCTTTTACTTTTCCGTAACATGACAAGCTGTAACATGACAATGACTTTTTTTTTTTTATTAACTTCGAGAAAGTCAAAAGAGACGATGGTGAGGGGACGAATGTTTATAGCTACCATAACGTAAGTGAGAACAGGAGCTGACTTGGATGTTCTCATGGATGTTCCTCAACATTACGTGTAGGTGTATGTACATGCATCTCAAAATACTAGAATATTCTGGAAAAGTTCATTTTTTCCTGTAATTTAATTCACAAAGTGGAACTTTCATATATTCTAGATTCGTTACACATAAAGTGAAACATTTCAAGCCTTTTTTTTTTTTCTTACGGCGTACAGCGAAAAAATCCGGTATCTCAAAATATTAGAATAAAGAATTTATAATACAGAAATATCGACCTTCTGAAAAGTATGTTAATTTATGCACTCAGTACTCGGTTGGGGCTTTAATCCTTTTGCACGAATTACTGCATCAATGCGGCGTAACATGGAGGAAGTCTGTATAATTCTGTATAAAGGGGTGTGGGGACGACGACCAGATGTGACGTTCATTAATCATTCATAATTAATGATTAATTAATAATCATTAATAAATAAATAGAAATAAACTAATTGTTGGCTTCATGCATAATTTTCCCATAACAGCATTTCCCATCATGTTTTAATCTTTACTTATAACCACCAGCTCTCTTCCAGTATCTCTTTTTCATCGGAATTTCCAGTCTTCATGTCAAAACCACATTCCCATGAACGGTGCTCAGAGTAGCCGTGGCGTCCGGTTAGTTTATAGTCCGTGCCAAAATGCAGCTTAATGGAATCAGTTACACTCGGCATTTAACTCAGTAATGTTTCACGCTTCAGCAGCACAGAGCAGGCGTTCCACCAATCAAAACATTCGTCTGCTTTGAAGACCACTTTGTCCTCCCAGTGGACAATACAGACTAAAGACTGACGGTACAATTGTCTCTGCTGGTACAGACTGTTCTGTATTTTTGCTTTCTGTCTCTGATTAACGTCAGAGTTTTACGTAAATGCAAAAGCGTGCATGACATGCTTCCTGTCGAGTACAACGGCTCTTCTTAACCTAAAACAGGAAGTACGTCTAATTTAATCAGCAGGACTAATGAACAGGAGTCTCGATCCAGCATAGAAACAGACGCGGTGGATAAGATTACAGTATTAGTCTTAACGACCCTGACGTCACCTTGGCGACCGTTTCCTGGGTCACTTGGTTATTTACGGCATGATGTCCGAAGCATGATGTCACACCCTAGCGACTAACGGATGTGACCTCGGTTTCTGAAAAGCATCGTAACATTAGGATCATGTTAACTGGAAGAGTGTACAATGTGATGCTCGCTGAACCGGTTAACCGTGATCTCACACGGCTTCTCCTTCGTCTCGTAGGATATGATTACATAAACTTGTGAATTTTATATACAAACCTTCTCCCTCCAGGTTCCATTTTAGCGGCAAGAAAACTGGCTCGTTGTCAAAAGTGGAGCGCTAGTTGCGCCACTCACTGATAAATGTTACTATGGCGACCAGTATTAGGAACGCATAGTACAGCGAACTGCAGCGGTAAAACCACTGTATGTGTTCTTCAATAAAAAGAAACTGAGTGCTTTGATATAAAAATGATCCACAGGATTCCAGTTTAATGGTACAGCATATCTAGGCAGAGACATATGTATGTGTGAAGGTGTGAGGCTGGATATCTGAACCCTTGGTGAACTTTTCACAAAGCTAGCTTTAAATAAAAAACAAATTAAAGTATAAGTGATCAGCTAAACTTTTGTACATGTGATACCAAGATACAGGAAATCGAGATATCAAAATAGAGATTAAGGCATAACATGAGGCTAGCATGCTTCCTGCCATCTGGTTACTCAGCGTGATCCTGTATCGTGATCAGCCCGGTAAAGCTCCGCTAATAGAATTAAACTAAGAAGGTTCAGCTACCCCACCGCCGTGCTAGCTGCCCATCGACGCAAGGTAGACACGTGGAATCGAGACCGGATTGGAGCTGGATAAAGTGTCTATAAAGGAAGAAGGAGCTGGTTCCTGTCGTGACAGAGCTGAATGAGTCCAGCTTAATGATGAGGCTCTCGAAAACCACACTTGAACGGAAGACGTTCTTCTTTGGCTTATCAATTCAAGGATCCAACTGTCAGAGTCCATCTAGCTGTTTTGTTTCCAACTGGTGATACTCCTGAGGTCCATCCGACCAGAAGAAACAATTACATGACATCGGATCTACGTTGAATCATACAACGTACAGGAATTTCAACCTTCTGATTGTCGGACACTCCAGGACGACTCATCTGCAGATCCATGGAGGCAAAGGGGCAGATCATGTCCCGAGCAAAAGACTTATTACTACGGAAAGTGCTTAAAGTCCCACTGCGAGGAGCGTCCACTCAGTTTGTGGGCAGCACCATCGTCATCCTTTCATCCTACGCGGCGGCTTCGCTAGCAATGAATTGTGGGAAGAAGCTTCAGGCGGAAAGAGTCAAGCTGGACAGCTGAGTGACTCCGGGAATACTGAACAGTCCTGTCTTGTCCATTTCTGTATTTTCCCTTTAAAGTAAACACTTCTATAGAATATTATGTTATATTTTTAAACACATACACAGTGTCAACCAGATTGACTCTTTTCTCAGCTGGCTGTGGAGAGCTCCGTCACAAACGAATCTGTAAACATGCAGGAGATAGTTTTATTTTTGTAATAAGTCAGAGTCGGGTTTATTTTCTATTTTTTTTTTTTTGGGACAATATCTTGCCTTTTGATAAGCAGTGAGATCTGCGTATGGACTGAGAGAATGGAAATGTTTTTCCAAGGCCACAGATTACACCTACCTGCTGAAAAAAACCCAATAGGAACCCTCATCGATGTTGTAACCGTTTCAGTGTTTATAATGGGAATCATATTGATTTGAATGGAAACTGTGATGGCTCCTGTGGGTCTCTACTGGACATTTGTTGCCTTCTGTTCGTGGCTTGTTAGGTCGAGTGGATACCATTTGCGACCTACGTCCTTAATAGGTCATATCACATAATGGAAACCATTCTGCACTGGTTTTAATGGTTAATGGTTAAGCTGATGGTTTGTAATGGTATTTTTAGTGGAAACCATTAGAATTTATGTCATGGTTTCTGTTGTTTTTTTTTAAGCAGGGCTTCAAGGTCCAAAAAAAAAAAACAAGCCCACATGGTTTCTTGTTGAAAAAGAAGGCGTAAAAATTGATGTAGGTATATGCACCGATGGTCTGATGTAATGTGCAATGTAAAATATTAGAGCTATAGAGTATTACATTAAAAAACAAAACGAACCAAAAAAACTAAACAATGGTATGGTCCTGTCAGAAGGTAACAGAACCTGCTTATTTTTGCCTTTTTTATTGATTTTTTTTTTTTTGCTTTTTGTTGGGAAAACTGAATTTCAATACTTTGTAAATAACATTTAAACTAATAATAATAATAATAATAATAATAAATAAACACATGAAGACTCTTATTTGTGTTGTCGTCGGCGTCACAGTGTACCGGAAGTGTGAAGCCGGTAGTCATGGCGTCTCCCTTTGGCGCATCGTATTAACTGTGAAAACTTTCAAATTCTTTGAGCTTTCCATCCATTATTTTTCTCTTTCGACTTGACAGGAGACGGCTATAGAGTGAGTATCGAGCTCGCTAACGAACATCCAACTTAAAATAGCATCTAACGTCAAGAAACGTCTTTATAAAGTGAGCGTCGAGCTGAATGATAAGGCTCGCGGGTAACGCGGTTCAATCCCAAATCGCTCTGTACTTCCTTTGATCAGCGCACTATGTAGGGGATGACGTCACGCGCTCCTGTACACTACCTAGTGGGGGTTATGTATAATACGAGGCAATTTGAGATACGGACTATGGAAGTGTTCTAGCTACAAATGTGGGGTTTTTTTTTGGTTTGTTTTTGCATTTGGTATTTGTGTACTGTATCCGTTAATTTAATCTGCATTAGTTATCTATATTTTGAACACCAAACGCTTTTTATATTATAGCTGGCGTCCGGTTTGTGCGCTCTGAGCTGTAGTTTAGCTGAGAACAACATGGAGAACGTTAGCATTGATTCATTGAGTCATTGATTCGTTGATTCATTGAGTCATTGAATCGAACCGCTAAGAAACTGGGACGAATCCTATTATGGGGTGAACATAAATATCCTGCTTGATGTTTTAGGAGATATTCTGAATAAGGTACTGAGATTTGAAGTCAGTGTAAGAGATTTCAAATGCAAATAACAACGTGCAGAAAACATAAGCACTCTTGTTAATAAACTATGCACATTTTTCCAGATTAATAAGTGTGATTTATTATTATTATTATTATTATTATTATTAATTCTTTCTTTCTCCAGGTGATGAAGCGTGGCCGGACGGAGCAGATCCAGCACGCCGTGGCGCAGTACCTGAAGAGACGGCAGTATGCGGACGTGGACGGTTCGCTGAAAGGGGCCAAGCTGTCTCAATCTGTCGAGGAGATGGCAGCCAACCTCATGGGTACTGTAGTGGTGTAGCTGTGCTGTTATTGTTGTCGTTCTAATCAGCAGAGATCGTCGAACCCGGTCTAATCCCTCCGAAAATGGGTACTGACTCGAGCAGAGTGGTCCGAACACACTGCTTCATCTTGATCTCGGTCCGTTCTGCGTGCTGTCTGAGATACAGGACACTCGTCACCGTCCGATAGTCGTCATATAAGATGTGTGTGTTCGGTACTGGTTTAAATCGACTCGCTTCAGATAACGTCTACCGAGATCACAGACTGACCTTCTGAATGAAATCTTCTACTGTGATAATTTTGTGAATGTTGAATAAATCATCTCTCTCTCTCTCTCTCTCTCTCTCTCTCTCCAGTTCAGACAGAGTCCAGCTGTGGGAACGTGGTTTCCGCAGCTCCGTGCCAGTCGGACCCTCAGCAGTACGAGACTCAGTTCTCGAAGTTATGCAGCTTTCTGCTGGGTGAGTAACACACACACACACACACACACACACACAGGTTTTGCCTGGCTTAAACCACACAACTGGTGTTTGTCACACAAGTCAGTCAGTTGTTTTAATGGAGATCGTTAAGTTCTCAGTGGATGGGCGAGTTAGTGCTGGAGGTTCACGTGTGTGTGTGTGTTTTTGTGTGTCAGAGGCAGAGGCACCGTTGGGCCGGGACGTGAGTGCCGTGCTCTTTCCTCTCTTCCTCTACCTGCACCTGGACATGGCGCGTTGTGGCCTGAGGGGTGCCGTCGACGCCTTCTTCAGCCGCTTCCACTCCTCCTTCCAGCAAGACGCCGAGCAGAGAGCCATCGTGGAGCATCTCCGAGGAGTCGTCACGCCGCAGGTCAGTCACCGTGGCAACAGGCCCATAACCTTCAGCAAAGGTTGCCACCGTCATGGTCCCTCACACCACAGGTGACTTGGTTGGCGTCGTGATGGTGACTCGAACAAAAAGGAAAAGATGCTTTTACATCAGATACTCGCAGCTCTGTGCAGTCGCCATGACGACAGACACTTGATAAAAAGACCAGTCAGATTTCCAAAATAACAAAGACAACAGCAACTGGTTGTCTGTGACCGTGACTACATTGAGCCGCAACGCGGATCCGTCACCATGACGACAATGATCTGTACCTCAGGTCAGTCACCATGACGATAGTGACTTGTACTTACAGTTTAGTCACCACCATGGCAATGATCCATAACTCGGTGCAGATGTCATGACAACAGTGACTCGCATCACATCTCATGTTGAACATATCACCATGACAACGGCAGTTTTAAGTGTTGTAGAGTAAATGTATAAGATCAGAAGTTGGTCAATAAAAACATTCGAAATGTTCAGAGTAAGGTGTTTGGTTAATATAAAATTGTGTGTGCGTGCTGTAGGACGTGGCCTCCAACTCCAAACTCTGCTCTCTGTTGGATCACAAGTATGTGGTGCACCTGACCGATGAGGCCCACACGTACCTGCTGCGCTACCTCCAGAGTGATGACAACAGCGCCCTCTGCAGGGTGCTCAGCACACACCTACAGGTCACAGCGCCTCTTCTCGAAATCCGTGTTAATGCTTTTGTCTTGTCTTGGAAATGCAGTATTATTATTATTATTATTATAATATTCTAAAATTCTCAGGTGTAAGAATGACTAAAGAATATCTGCTCCTCAGGTGGAGGTTTCTGCTGTGCGCCGCTCTGACTACCAGCTCTATGGGGCGGGGCTCACTACAGGAAACTCCACGGCCTGTTCCGGCGGCTGGTCTGGCATGGACGGGACGGAAGGGGCGGAGTCCGTAGACACCACAGCGGGGTTACCGCCTCAAAACGAAGCCGCCTTGGAGGCGCTTCAGGACTGCGTCCGGCGTGTGCGCGAGGGTCCTCCGTCCCTCACCACGGTCTGCTTCTACGCCTTCGAGAACACGGAGCAGCTGCTGAACGCCGCGGAGGTGTCACCCGACAGCCGCCTCCTCGCCGCCGCCTTCGACAACTCCGCCCTCAAGCTGTGGAGCCTCCGAGCCAGGAAGCTGAAGGCGGGGCCCCGTCGGGCCAACGTGTCGAAGATACGCCTCGCCTGTGACCTAGTGGAGGAGGAGGTGAGCGACGGCCGTCCTTTTGGGCTTTTTCTAATGGCTTTACTTTCATAACGCTTGTTATTGTTTCCGACTCAGACAGAGGAGGAGGAGTTGGGCAGCGAGATGAAGACCCTGCGCGGCCACAGCGGCCCGGTGTACGGCGCGGCGTTCCTGCGAGACTCCTCCGGTCTGCTCTCGTGCTCGGAGGACTGCACGGTGCGGTACTGGGAGCTGCGTGGTTTCAGCAACGCTGCCGTGTACCGAGGCCACGCCTACCCCGTATGGGACGTAGCGGTTAGTCCGTGTGGCCTGTACTTCTGCACGGCGTCACGCGACACCACAGCACGCCTCTGGACTCCGGCCCGCGCTCACCCGCTCCGGCTCTACGCCGGACACCTGGCCGACGTCGACTGCGTGCGCTTCCACCCGAACTCCAGCTACGTCGCTACGGGCTCGACCGACAGGACCGTCCGGCTGTGGAGCACGCAGCACGGCGGCTCGGTGCGCCTGCTCACAGGACACCGAGGCCCTGTACTGGCACTCGCCTTCTCGCCCGACGGCAGGTCAGACACCGGATATATCACACTGCTCCCTTTACTCTGCTAAAGTTACCTAACAAACACGGAGTCAGATCGTTGGTCAGCCTGCAGTCACCTTCTCTCTCTCACCTTCGGCAGCCACATCAGAGGAGGCGAACGCCGTTCCGCTAGTGTCTCTGCGTTTGCGCTGATTTAGCTTTAATGACCTATAACATTAACGTGTATCTAACCTGTGCATTCGTCGTTGTTCTTCTTCACCTCGCAGGTATCTGGTGTCTGCAGGTGAGGACCAGCGGCTGCGGTTATGGGACTTGGCGGCAGGCGGCGTGCTGAAGGAGCTGCGTGGCCACACGGGCGCTATCACCAGCCTGGAGTTCAGCCCAGACAGCTCGCTCATCGCCTCGGCCGCTCTGGATAACTCGGTGCGCGTCTGGGACGTACGGAACGCCCACGGCGGGGGCGCGGTGCCTCCGGACGGCTCCAGCCCCGAGCTGGTTGGCGTTTACACGGGCGAGACGAGCAGCGTCCTTAACGTCCGGTTCAGCGCCTGCAACCTGCTCCTGGTCACCGGAACAGCGCAGGAGAAACCGGAGCAGTGAGGGCGTGTCCGTGGGCAGAGTGGATCTGACTCGAACGCTCCGATGCACTTAATACACCCACTCCGTCTACGTCTGATGGAGGATCAGTGTTATTTTCCTTCCAAACTTCAGTATCGGTTTATATCAATCAAGCAGCTATTTGTGAATTGTCATACAAAGCTCTGAATTTCACAACACAGTGTGTGTTTTTGTTGCAGTCTGTTTGTGTTGCATTTTGTTGTTTAAAATGTTTATAGCTTTTTTTTTTTTTTTCTTGTATAGATATATTTGTACAGGGATTACTGGTTTTGCATTTATTGAAATGTCTGGGTTTTTTTATTTGATATTATTATTATTATTATTATTATTATTATCATCATCATATTAGGGCATGTTTCTGTTTCACACCTGCGTTGAGAGATTTGTTAGAGATGACGCACAACATCTCAGAATGAAGAATAAACTCTACAGATGTTCTGGGAAACGTAAAGTATTCTTGTACGTCTTACTCCATCTTGAACTAACACGTGGCCAGTCTCTTCGTGTGTGAAATAGCGCAGTAATCACGGATCGTATCTTTTTTTTTTTTTTTTTTTAAAGAGGCGGTTTGTGATATGTAGCGCCCTCTGCTGTACATGAGGTGAAGTGCGATCTTCAGCATGCCCTCACCCCACTCCTGGTTGGATGTACGGCTTTGTGTGTTACCCTTTTTGACGCGAATCGACTCGACGTTTTGGTTTTAGCTGGGGGCGGAGCAGATTTCAGGGTCGGAAGAATGTAACCCGGAGCCTGATATAAACGGCAACAGTGCACATTTTTACCAAATCGATATCTTACAGCTTAAATGTGTCCCATGTGACGTAATGTTCGCATATGTTCTTACTCTAACGGACGGACGTGGACGTGTTTCGTCATTAATGACGTCAAACCAAGCGACCAATGAAACGTTCCATCGTTCTTATCGATTAATACGAAGGATGTTATTCGTTTTCGGATCCATATTAGTATTGGCACCCCTAATTCAAACCATAAACGAGCTTAATTCCCAATCTTACACTCCAGTGTGGCTTCATTATTTCCAACACACCCAGTGCTAATCAGTGTTAGCGTGAGTTCTGCGTTGCTCGACGTGCGATCTCTGTCAGCTGTTTAGGAAAGCATGCAGGTGAGTAAGTCAAACGCTTGGCGAGTGTACCATGGGGGTGAAGATGCCTTTCTAACAACGTGCGCTACATGCTGTACATTCTTGGCAGCATTTCAGCCGTAGGGAGAAAGTCGGGGAGAAGAGGGCTTTGGAGAGGAAAAACATGTCTGACACGTAGCCGTGAAACTGATTTCTGTCAGTATCTCTGAAAGATCTCCGTTTTCTTGGCGTGTCCATGCATCCTGGGCTGGGTGTGGCTCTGTCTGGAGATGTTTGTAGGTAAAATGTATATTAAACGTTGTACTTTTTCATACACCAAATTTCAACCGTGTTACTAGGAGAAAGGAGAATTCTTAGAATGGATAAAGATGTAAATACGTCATTGTGAAATATGTGTAGAAAGCAAGGTTGCTGGTGCTCATAAGTCAGTGAAGATCATTATTGGGCACAAGTTTTCAATCCAATACATTTAACCCAAAAGTCATCGCCCCATCACATACAGTCAGAACATACAGTATTTGGTGTCTAACACTCGCTCCTTTAGTTTTGCACCCGATTACTCAAACTAATTTCCGGGCCAGAAGAGATGCAAACGGACGCTTTAAACGATGAATATATTGCATATTTAGTGCATTTTTGCCCTAACACTTTAAGTATTACAGACTGCAGCTTTCACACTTTCTTCTCAACGTTTAACGCGTGTTTATTCGGCACGTTTAAGCGGCTGCGAGGTACGAGGTGCGACGTCCCGCTTTCGCTGCGGCCGCCTACAGATCAGCTCAGATTCTCTCGGTTTTCTGCCTCCGAAGCTGCAACGAAGGCAAACATCATCATCAAGATCACTAGAGTTACACCGATCTTTATTCCATCTGAATGAATGAACAGGAACAAATCTAGACTAGATAGAAAGATAGGCTAGGTAGTTAGCAGAAACTAGCTAGGAATGGTAAGTGGGAGCGTTGTTATGGTTACAGTGTAGTGTGCACGTAGCATGAGCCTCTTTTTTGTATCACTTGTATCACAGTGGAACTATCGGTATCTGTTTATTGCTGCAAATATCCGTATCTGTATTCGGACTTAACCCGCGAAGTAGGCGTGGCCACAGCATGCCCCAGGAAGCACAGGAAAACACCTGGGATTGGGTGGAAGCCCATTGGTAGAAATCTCAGCAGTGTAAGCATGGTGTATGAATTCTGGCTCGGACAGTTCCTCAACCTCAGCTACATCTCTCTAGTTCTTGACTGCTCTCATCCAGGGAAATACCAAACTTGTCTTTGCTCATCAAAACAGGAAATGGTCATCTAGCTGTCAAATCTGAGAGGGTCCTGATCCGGCGTTTCTGGTGTGACACAGGTACTCCGCTCTCGATCAGTGCATCCCTGTGACACTCCGTTTCGATCCATCTCAGTCAGAAACCAGTGAATAAAGCTCTATGACTCAAACAGTAAATACGTTTTAATAGTTTTTTATATTTCTAGTTTCCTCCCATGTGATTGCGGTTTTACCAACTTTACAGCATTCCACGCCTCACACAGCGGGAGTGTCTGCAGGCGTGGTGACTTTCGCCCAGGAGGTCAAACCAGTTTCTTTTCTAGAACCTGCCAAGCCTGTCCACACACACACACACACACACACACACACAGCTGGGCGTCAGTTAGCTCAGGCACGGTGAGCTTGTGTCAGTCGTATTCGGCATCGTTAGTCCGTCTTTTCGTCTTCTCTTTGCTCTAGTGTGTGTGTGTATCCTGCAACAGGTGTGAGGATGCCTTCTGCTTCCACTCTGTTCGGCACCTCGGGCAACAAAATCCAAGCCGAGAGCACGCAGGCTGACGGCAAGACCTTCGAGCAGCTGAGGAAGGAGTGCCTGCAGAGGAAGCAGCTGTTTGAGGATCCTGACTTCCCCGCCCAGGGCTCATCTCTCTTCTACAGCGAGAGCGTCCCCGTCAACTTCGAATGGAAGAGACCCGGGGTACGTATAGAGCCGCACCGCGGACAACAAGAATCTGAGTGCGATATCAAGAGATGTTTATGTTTCATCAGTTGTCAAGTGCAAGAAACATTTCAGTTAATCGACCGGCAAATGGATTCGTTTTGGTTTTGAGTGAAATCGTCGATTTGTTTTTGAACCCTATAAGAGCATCGTTTTAACTGGATAACTGGATGGCCAAAAAACATGACTGGTATGTTATTGATATTCACTAAATCAGGGTGATTCTAGAGCAGTGTGAAGGTATTGGGCTTGTAAACTGTCAAGGGGACAGACAGGTGAGGTTGGACATCCTGGGCCTCAAGAGAAAAGCTTTAGGACCCGTGTCTAGCTCCCGAACCCATCCAAGACTTCTCTGATTGGACACTTACCCCATCAACAGCTCAAACTCAGCAAAGTTATCCGCAACCTTCCACGATAAATGTGAAATCCAAATTTAATCAACGGCAGAGTCTAACTGTTTTACCAACTAATCAGGATTCAGCTTATTAAGCGATGATGACCCTTATTGCTTACACCAGGGGTTCTCAAAAGTGGTGTCCAGAGACCGCCTATGGATTTATGAAGCATAGCAGGGGGGGGTGAGTTGGGGTTTGGGGGTTGTACAATCATTATCAAAGTTTTGAGAGTTAGTAGCATGTTTGACTTCATTCCAAACCTCAAGTAACTCAAAAATGAACTGTACTATTAAATGGATGAAAGAAGGTTTTTTCCGCCCGTTTTATCCTTCATTTGGTAACTTGTCAGTTCCCACCCACCAGTCAGCTCTCCCCTATCGTACAACAGCTACCAACCAGGGAGGGCGAAACTACACAACAACACCTTTTCAAACTGCTGCTCGCACATCACAGGGCGGCGTAACACACTCGCGAGAAAGCGCTATCCGCCCCCTTCCTCATACATGAGCTCACAGACTCCTACGAATGCCTTGTGTTGCTGTGATTGACAGGGGACACAGAGTATGCCCCTCCCACCCAGAGAGCACAGCAAAGTTTGCTCCCTTGGCTCCCGGCTTCAAACGGCTGTGGCATCATCTTCATTCAAACGCGGATGATAGGGTGAACGCACCGCATCCACACACTCATCCACACACTCATCCACACTCTCCACAGGGCTTGGGACTGTCACTGATCCACAAGCTACAGTACTGGCACGGGGAGAACATGCAAAACTCCAGACAGGCAGTAACCCAAGCTCATGATTGAAATAGGGATCGATCATGTGAATTGAAACAATTCATCAGAAGCATGATCTTGTCTTGCTTCATGGGCTCCAACAATCTTAAAGAGAGGTGGACGTGTTGTAGCTTTTTAAAGCATCATGACGTAGTCTTTAGCTGACTGAATGGACGAGTCCTAAGTGGATGTGTATATTGAGAAAATGAACCTACTTCAGGAATCCTTCAAAGTCTACCAACCCAATCTCCTACTACCCTACTACACAGCAGGCGAAAAGCAGTACGCTAAAGGAGAAGCGTGTCGAAGTTCTCAATATTCATAAAACAGTAGGCGGGAAACACCTGGATGAACTACGGCTTCTGCCGGGATTCTGCAGTGTGGAAGCGATTCACAAAGCGCTATCCCATAATGCAATGGGACTGGCGCGGAAGAGCTGTCAGAATCGGCCTCTTTTTCAGGTGTATGTCACTTGACAGTGCCAACATGGCGGATGTACCATGTCCAGATCAGATTGTATTCATGCTACACGTTTATAATACGTTCCGTACGTACTGTACTGTAAGAGCGACCCGAGCAGCAGGTACTGAATCGAATGCAGTAGGTACTGTTACAGTACGCGATTTCGAAGTCGTTCTGGATAATGCCATAAATGTAAATGTCAATGTCTATCTACTGCGTCGCTGACATATGCGGTCATAATATAACATATATATATATATAGATATAATGGAGGTCTAGCGGCTGTTGTCCAGAAAAGATTTTTAGAAAATATAGTATGTATGTATAGCATGAATTCAGAACAATAAGTGTGCGGATGAGATCGATATGAGAGAACGTCTTCCTGAAGATTTGCTCATGGAGTTTTATACAGTTTTAATAAAGATTTTGTGGTGTCCATCGAAAAAACAAAAAACAAAAACAAAAAAACGCTGGAAAAAGGTATTCCTGTCTCTGATAGGATGAATTACATAGAATTAGAGCTTCATTATTTTTTTTTTAAACTTCTAGCGGTTAGCACCTCCGGGGTTGGGGGTTCGAATCACGCCTCCGCCCTGTCTGTCCAATTCGTTTGCATGTTCTCCTAGTGCTCTGGGGGTTTCCTCCGTGTACTCCGGTTTCCTCCCTCGCTCCAAACACGTGCGTTGTAGGCCGGTTGGCGTTTCCGACGTTGTCCGTAGCATGTGAATGAGCATGTGATCGTGCCCTGTGACGGGTTGGCACCCTTTTCCAGGGTGTCCCCTGAGTTCCCCGGGATCGACTCCAGGCTCCCATGCGACCCTGAGTAAGAAAAGCGAAATAGTACACGGATAGCTGGGTAAATTTCTATTAACAGAGTTCAACAACTGCCCTTAGACTCGTCTTATAATTGAGAACAGACAGCGTAAGAAAAAACCCCATTTGAAAATCGAGTGGAGTGGAGCATTCCTTTAATATGCAGACATCCTTACTCAACCCTCTCGTTCATACGGCTTTATGGATTGTAGTGAATTAGACAACGTACATCCCTCTTCCTCGTCCTCCTTCGTTCACTACGTCGACGGGTTTTTCTAGTCCCGTCAGTCGGCCAGGAAAAAATGCAGCAGGTATGGATTTGGCAGGATTTGATCATTTCCGAGATTGCAATTAGCCCTTCATATAGAAGTAGTGTGAAGTCAGGAGCTCCTCAGCTGTCAACAAATACCGTTCTGTCGTGCGTACTTTGAAAAGAAATCCCTCCTTTTCAAAGTACGGACTCCTTAAGCCATCTCTTTAAACATAATTACACATAAGTGTAAACCGATGAGGAGTCGAGTCACGAGGGCGCACACGGTGGGTGTGATGAACACGACGAGCACTAACGTCTCAGTAATGTTTCGCAAATCCTCTCTCGGATCTCACGCACTGGACTGGATGTGAAAACACGAATAAAAATAAAGGCATGTCTGTTTTATAGGAATACTCAATCACGTACCTCACGCTAACACGCTAACACGGCTGGAAAGAACGCTAGCAAGTTAGCGAGACTTCATATTCAAAATGCTAGGCAATACTTTTGGGGGTGAAGTTCTTCTTCAGCGTGCTTGGGCAAGTTTGATTTAGGAACGCTGAGTGTGTGACGGTGTGTTTTCTCATTAGATTAAATATTAAGGGAGTTTACTTCGTCATTAGGAATATGGATTCGGAATGAATGCACCCACTCACACACACTCGCATTGACATAACAATGAACGCAGCTGATGAATACTACGTTACGCCTCAATCTAACCCTAATCTTAACCTCAGCACCCAAAAAACAAACCTTTTAGACCTTGTAGTTTTTTATTTTAAAAGCAGTTGTCCTCGTGGGGACCAGGCAAATGGGGACCAGGCATAACTGTCAGAAGTTCCAATACTTTTGGAGACATTTGGTGCCTACCAAGATACAACACACACACATACACGTTCCTTTAGCTTGTTATTGGACAACTTTGCATGCTCAGGATAGTTGAACTGCATTTTTCACTCAGGCGTTCACCTGTCCGTGGAGGTGTGTGTGTGTGTGTGTGTGTGAGAGAGAGAGGAACAGTCTGTCATTTCTTTCACTACATCACTGCTTGCTCACAGCAATAAAAATGTGACCACACCTTGCAGAAACAGCTTCCCCGCCCTCCTCACAATAATGCGCTTTAACAGCATTCCAGTGTGCCGCATCAACACCATTTAGACATTTCCTGCATAACCGTCCGTTCTCTCTCTAACGTAGGAAATCTGCAAAGATCCCAAGTTCATCGTTGGAGGAGCGGACAGAACAGACATATGTCAAGGACAGCTGGGTGAGCATTGCGTGTACTGTATACGTGTTTAATTGCTAATATACGTTCGTTACTCAATACGTTGCGAAGTGTGGCCTTGAAGACGTCCGACGTCCACCGTTGGTTTCGAACCGGAGCTCCAAGATGGCTGCCTCGTAATGTTCCAGCATTCAGATACGTGGTGTTCATGCTTACCGATCACGTTCACAGTGGCTTCACATGTCCAGTCGTAGCGTTTTTCCTTGAATTTGTCGCCACGCCCTTGAACATTTCCACGTTTTCTAGTGTTATAACCCGGAACTGAAATGGACTGACTTGGGAATATCAGTCTAGACAAAATTGCCCATACTATTGGAGAGGGGACCAATATACCTAAGTTAGCATTTAATCATTTAGTAAGTGTGAAAAATGTAAAAGTTGTGAGTGTGCGTAAGTACTGCAGTCACACCTAAATTAGTCACCATGAGAAGTCACATAATGAGTTCAATGGAGTCGACCGTTCAGTGTGTCTTCAGCGAATCCATAACAGAAAGACTACGGCACAACCACGAGTCGTTGAACCTCGAGGAAGCCGTCTACCAAAAGAAGGGATTAGTCAGAGAATCAATCAAGAGGCCAAGGGTAACTCTGAAGGAGCTGGAGAGATCCACAGCTCAGACGGGAGAAACTGTTCACAGGACAACTATAGCCTGGACATTCCACAGCACTGGGCTTTATGGACGAGTAGTGGGCCATATGAAAACCTATTTGGAACGGCCAATGAGTGTGGAGACCCGACAAACATGTGGGAGGATGTCCTCTGCTCTAATGAAACCAAATTTGAACTTGGCTCAAAGTGCTACATTTGATGGAAACCGACACGGCTCATCATCCTGAGAACACCGTCCCTGAAGTGAAGCATGGTGATGGTAGCATCGTGCTGAGCATTATCCTTCGCCTCTTGTTTTATAGATTTACATTTCACTCTGCTGTAGTTGGAGTAAAAGTGTAACGCTGGCCCGACATGACTCCAGCAGGGATTAGTGAAATGACAGGCAGGATCAGATTTGAACTGGGTAGTGATCCGTTTTGTGCCCTTTGCTTGCCTCTACACTTTTTGTGTTATAGAGACTAGAGATTAGATCGTTTTTTTAACATTTGTATATGTTAATCTCTCATGTGTCCTCTCATACCTTGTGCCCATGCAGTTGTTTTAAAAGCAGTATAGAAACAGTCTTGAAGTCTGACAGACAACTCCAGAAAGAAGATGTTGACCTTGTAGTGTGTGTGTGTGTGTGTGTGTGTGTGTGTGTGTGTGTAGGAGACTGCTGGTTGTTAGCAGCCATCGCCTCACTGACATTGCACAAGGAGATCCTGACGAGGGTCGTGCCACCTGACCAGAGTTTTGATCTCGGCTACGCTGGCATCTTTCACTTCCAGGTGAAGCTCAGCAGCCCCGGGGGTTTGGCGTTATGTTCCGTTTGATACCTGAATAAACGAACGACTGAATAAACTGGTGTGTTTGTGTGTCTATTATAGTTCTGGCAGCATAACCGATGGCTGGACGTGGTTATAGACGACAGGCTGCCGTGTGTGAGGAACAAACTGATGTTCCTCCATTCAGCCGAAAACAACGAGTTCTGGAGCGCACTGCTGGAGAAGGCCTACGCCAAGTACGACTTGTACCAAGTTGTATTCATTCACTAGTTAGCTTTAACACACTCCAAGTTAGCTTTCTCTCACTAGGCTTGCTTTGACTTTCTAGCCAGCTATCTAAGGTTATTTTTCGCTCGCTAGGTTTCTTTTAAGCACGGTATTACCTTTTCTTCCCCACTGGCATACCAGTCACTAATTGCATCGCATTTGCCTTTGCTTGCTAGCTTGCTTTTATGTATTAGGCCTTGTGATTGGTGAGAGAAAAGCATACACAAAGGTTTCTTTACCGAAGTATAGCCCCGGCCAGTTTAGATACAAAGGAAAGTTCATGTAGATGTTGTACAGCCACCAATTATTTCCAATTTGTACCGCAGGTTCTGGCCATGAACCTTATTAGGAAACGACCGCACGTTTAAGACCCTTGTATTTTTAAGCGGTGTGGTTCTGAGCTGTAGCTTATTCTGCACTGTGTCTGTGTCTATGTGTCAGACTGAACAGCAGCTACGAGGCTCTGAAGGGAGGCAGCACCCTGGAGGCCATGGAGGACTTCAGTGGTGGAGTCGGAGAAACATACGAGACAAAGAAAGCCCCAGCAGACCTTTTCGTCATCCTGAAGAAGGCGCTGGATAGAGGCTCCATGATGGGCTGCTCCATCGACGTAAGAATGGACAACCCAGAATTCTTACGAAAGAGTGTCGAGCTGGACGAAAGTTCATAGATCAACTGCAGTCACACTACGAAACACTCTTGATTATACACTCTATCATCGGATAGTTCACGGTTCTTCGGTTCCTAAAGGGGTTCTGATAAGGAAACGCAGGGTTCAGATGATGAACGAGAAAGATGCTGGATCTTCATGTAAAAAAAAGCTAAATGCCAGCATCAACAACAACTAAAAACATTCATTTTAAGTGCACGTCTCTTTCTCTCTAGATCACCAGCTCAGCTGAATCAGAAGCTCAGACTTCCACAGGCCTGGTCAAAGGTCATGCCTACTCCATCACAGGCCTGGAAGAGGTAATTACACCAGCTCTCATTTGAATCGCTCTGCGTATGTAGCTAACACGCTTCATATGCATAAAAGCTTATAAACCGTCTACAGTAAAATAATTTTGGGCTTTCACCTTTCATAAATGGCCTCTGAACCTTAGCCTGAATCTTTTTCTCAATCCCCCTCTGTGTGGTTGCTTTTCTTCAGGTGAACTACAGAGGGGGAAAAGTGCGATTGATCCGTATCCGGAACCCCTGGGGTCAGGTGGAATGGAACGGACCCTGGAGCGATAAGTACGACCATGCTAATCATGAATTCACCATAAATCAAAGACCAGTGCTAAAAAGATGTCTAAAGATACCAAGTCACTGTTTTTTGTAGCAATATACATTTGCTCTTAAAGATATAATCTGACGATTATCGATCAGCCAAGACATATTTGGTGCCAGATGTTTGCTTCTTTGTGCACGGTTTAGCTGAATAGTGAAACGCTATGGAGGCGGCCATGTTGAGCAACCACAATCAATTTATTCATCAGTCCAGTTTCGTATCGTTCCACCTAATAGGCCCCGCCTCTCAATCTTTAAGACTTGGATTCTCGAAAAAAAAATTATTATTGAGCTTAACAGTATCAGTTAAAGCAACTTTTTGGCTTCATTATTGACACCAAACATGCCTTGGCTGATCAGTTTGTATTTCTTTAATACGCTGTGAGAAGACTCGGACCTAATCGCACATCTAGGATAAGGTACACAACATGGAAATGAACTGTAAATCAATATTACATTTCCAAAGCGCTCCTGTTTCCTTGCAGATCCCGAGAGTGGAATAATGTTGATAAAGCAGATAAGATCAGACTGCTCGAAAACGCCACGGACGATGGAGAGTTCTGGTATGAGCTTTATATATATATAGTTCAAAGTTCTCAGCTTCCTAAAAGCGCTCTAGGGTTCTAGGGGAAGTGGTGACTCAGTGGTTGAAGCTTTGGGCAGCTGATTTGAAGGTTGCGAGTTTAAATCACTGCCAAGCCGTCACATCTGGGTACCCCTTAATTTGAAACTTCTTCTCAGTTTAATAGGGTTCCGCAACAGGGACAATTGAATCCTTAAGGGTTCTAGAGTGACGATATCCATCATCGTTAAGGAATTGGGCTTATCAACAAGGTTTGAGTCCATTATTGTGTACCACAGAATTGAATACGCCAGATGTTGTGTAACAGGATGGAGTTTGAGGACTTCAAGGTGAACTACGACAAAGTGGAGCTGTGTAACCTGACTCCGGACTCCCTGACAGATGACACCAAGAAGAAGTGGGTCATGAACATACTGGAGGGCAGCTGGATCCGCGGCTCTACCGCCGGAGGCTGCAGGAACTACATTGGTAAGCACAAAGTTTAAAGTAAGTTCTCACTTCTTATTCTTTCAGAAAGCAGTGGGAGGTCGTGGCACATCAGTCAAACCTAAAAACAGCACATTATGGAAAGCCGCTGCATAGGAAGGCAGTGCTTAATACGAATAGTAACATACCAGACGGTGGGGAGGACCTCAAGGGCAACTTTCAAGACCAAGTTTCCAAATCCAGGGCTTAGGAACAGCTGGTCCACACGGTTGTCCCTATAAACACCTCAGACCTCAGTTTCCAAACCATTAGAACAAACTATTCCAATCTAGAACAAGGGTTAGGGTTAGGGTTAGTGCAGGCGTCTGAGCAAAACAGACACACTGTGGGTCAGTGGATCGGGTTGTAAAGAATGATATACCACGATTAAAAAAATCAAAAAAGTTTAGTAAAAGTCATGCTGGTGAACTTCAACCAGACCTCCATTGAATTAACGAGTCCAAGCCTCTCCCTTCAATCCCACACTCGACATCCTAACCTCCCCTTAACCCCCCTCTAGAGAAAAGACATGGTAATGTGGAATCCTGAACCAGAAAGTGTTGGTGAGGCTGCAGCCCCCTTTTGTTTAACACCTGATTAACTTCACATGTCTGTTCTCTCCTTAGACACCTTCTGGACCAACCCTCAGTTCAAGCTGAAGCTAGAGGAACCGGGCAAAGATAATCAGTGCAGCGTCATCGTGGCCCTCATGCAGAAGAACCGACGCAAACTGCGGAAGGAAGGTCTGGACCTGGAGACCATCGGTTTCGCGATCTATCAGGTCAGAGCGTGTGAGAGTCACTCTGCTGCGCTCTGGATAAACAAGTGAGGAGTTTGGAAGTCTTTATCTCTGTTTTTCCTCCAGTGCGCTGATCACGAGGACCACGCGGACAAGGATTTCTTCCGCTTTAACGGTTCGAAAGCACGCAGCCGCACCTACGTCAACACACGCGAGGTGTCCGAGCGTTTCGCCCTCCCACCGGGCAACTACCTGCTGGTGCCCACCACCTTCCAGCCCCACCAGGAGGCTGACTTCCTAGTGCGGATCTTCTCTGAGACCAAAGCCGGAGCGCTGTATGTATCCATTCACTCCGTGTAACTGATTCTACCTGCATTTCCTTTTCAATTTCGTTTTTTTTTTTTTTTTTTCCAGTATTGAATAACAGGCCATACTCTCAATCAGTATGCAAAAGGTTTGTTAAAGGTTTAAACCTATCATAAATTTAGGCCACATGGGCATTTGATTCAAAATACCGCATTCAATAGCAACACACTTGACAACAACCTGAGATTTGTGGAGGATTCAAGTTATGCACTAGATGTAGAATCTTATCTCCGTGTTACACAAACTCATATGGACTAGCCGTCAGGTTTGAACTTAAGACACTGATCAAATGCTCTGTGTGTGAACAGGGAGATGGGCAACACTGTCGATGCTAACCTGCCTGACGTAAGTGACTTTTTTTTCTTTAACCTCGGAGTCGTCTTTCCTTTCGTTATTTACACTATAGACCTGATCTCCCTACAGAGGAGGTCCAGAGGACTAGGTCTGATAGATTAAAGGTTAGACTAAAGAAAGTGCAAATCGAGACTAGTTTTATGCTCTGTTTATACATTTTCTACATTTCACTGTGCTCCTAATCCGATCATATTTCCAGGCGTACGTATCAGTTCGGGCACATTATAGGTTACGAATGTGAACACAAACGGCATTTTTCGTTCTTAGCCGCCGATGCCGACTCCGCCTGAGAAGGAGACTGATGAGGAAAAGGGCCTGAGGAAGCTGTTTGAACAGGTCGCTGGCTCGGTAAGACAGCGAACTTGTGCCAAGGATTTTCTTTATTTTTTTTTTACACGTTGTGAATGCCATATGACGGCTTATGACTGATGTTCTTGCGGTGTGGTTGTAGGACCAGGCCATCAGCGCCCATGAGCTGCAGGACGTCCTAAACGGAGTACTGAGCAGGAGTGAGTCTGTTTGTATTAAAAACCGCGGCGCAACTCAACCTGACACGATTCATTCTGCTTTGGTGCTGAACTGCTAAATGCCCTTGATTGCAAAGCTTCACGTGTCTTTATTTATGACAGGGAAGGAGATTAAATTCGATGGCGTGAGTCTGAACACCTGCCACAGTATCATCAACCTGATGGATGTATCCTCTAACGCCGGTTCATGGGACATGGGACGTGAAGTGCAGATACAAAAAAACGTCGACGCTGTTGGTTATTTGTGAGAATACTCAAATATCAACATCGTGTAGTTAAATGAGTTGACGTCGGTTATTTCACTGCCTTCGCCTCGGCTTCTCTCCAGCACACTCGAAAGGAGCCAGGTGTTAGATAGCTGATGTATGAGGTGTTAAGATGTTGCCAGGTTTTCCTTAACCAGATGGAAAGGTGGACTGCTCGGGAATGATCGAGTTTCAGGAGTTTAAGGTCTTCTGGGAAAAGCTGAAGAAATGGATGGTAAGAATCCAAAACGTTTATTGTAACAAGCAATGTCTAAATGATATATGTTAGGATAAACAGGTTATATTATGTTTCAGTGATAAATATTATGTCTAAAGATTATGGATAAATGATCGATGTTAGGTTTAAAGGTTAAAAGCTTACCAGGAGAATAACATGACAGTATGTTAGAAGCAATAAGTGCAATATCGCTTCTAATTGCAGCTCTTTTAACAGGACTACATCATGCGTTGTATTTGAAGTCAGTTACAGTTAATTGATTAGGGTGGGCGGGGCTCCTCGGGGGCAACTAGATATTCAGAAACAGCCCTGTTCAGCATTCTCTGCCATTTTACTGTTTACATACATCTTCATTGAGTAGAACAGACACCTGGAGGTAGTCTATTGTCAGAATAAAACTGAAAATCATCACCTGGAAAAGGTCAAATTGTGTCTTTATGCTTCGTCAAATATCTGCCACCTGCTTTGCAGATGTTGTTCCTGTCGTTCGATACAGACCGGAGTGGACGGATGTCCACCTACGAGCTCCGGTCGGCTCTCAAGGCAGCAGGTGAGCACACAGTCTGTTGAGAGCTAACATTAATAATAATATAATAAAATATCATGGATCTTGCACGGGGGCGTAGCGGTTAGCACGTTCGACTCACACCTCCAGGGTCGGGGGTTCGATTCCCACCGTGGCCCTGTGTGTGTGGAGTTTGCATGTTCTCCCCGTGCTGCGGGGGTTCCCTCCGGGTACTCCGGTTTCCTCCCTCAGTCCAAAGACTTGCGTTGTAGGCTGAAAGTGTCCATAGTGTATGAATGGGTGTGTGAATGTGTATGTGTACCCCACCTTGTGCCCAATGCTCCCTGGGATAGGCTCCAGTTCCTCCGCGACCCTGAAGGATAAGCGGTATAGAAGATGGATGGATGGATCTTGCATGGAGACTTAAATAGACATTAAGCACACCAGTATGATGTCTTTAATATTGTGGACGTTTGGATTCAGTATCAAGTATCCGGCGATACCCACTGCTCTGATATCAGTAGCGTAGCTACTAACGCTATTAACGCATCCCTAATAATTTTCACTCCAGCCCAAGGTTATCAGCGGCTAATTTTTAATTAAATCACCAGATCAGAGCCAAACTGAAATCTGCATTTGCAGCATGTCTGGAAGACACACCCCTTTGTAAGGTTTTCTATAATCTAGTCTCCGTCTCAGATGCTCTGGGTATTATTCATTGCTCATAGAAAGCTCGTACGCTCTTTCACACTGCTAATAACTCTCATGTTTTTCACAGGGATGCAACTGAATAATCAACTACTTCAGCTGCTAGCACTGAGGTTTGGGGATGAGCGATATGAGATCGACTTCGACGATTACCTCACCTGCATCGTCCGACTCGAGAACATGTTCCGTGAGTAACCTGAAACTCACATCAACGACGAATTCATTACCTGTAAACTCAATCGAAACTTTATCTACTGTTTTCACATGGTAGAGTGGGATTAAGCGCACATATTACCTCACAAAAGATTTCAAATTCCCTGCTGGAAAACAAACAAACAATAGAAACCCCTCATATAATTTCTAATGGTTTCAATGCTTATAACGGGAATTGTATAGGATTGAATGGAAACTGTAATGGTCCCTGTAGGTCTCTGTACTGGTAATTTGTTGTTTTCTATGATATGTCTAGTAGATGCCCTTTAGGGACCAATAATGGTAATGGTTTTAATGGTTAGATGATGGTTTGTAATGGTATTTCTAGTGGAAAACATTAGAATGTCTGTGATCGTTTCTATTGGGGTTTTGTTATGTTTTGTTTTGTTTTTTTCCAGCAGGGTAGAGAAACCCCATCGTGAGTTTAGTGCTATCTGGTATTAATTCTTTTAAATAGCAGGATTCAATGGGCAAAGTCAGTGTGGTGGAAGTGGAAGTAAATGTGGGCAAGTTAAAGTTTGAACCCCGAGGACGGGAGAAAGTATGAAATGGTTACAAAATCCTGCATGGACATTTTGCTAACTATAAAGGTTATATGCATTTCACATTAAATAGAATGTACATTCATCCCTAGATTTCACTGGAACGACTCCCTTTTTTTATATAAATAAAATCTTCAAATTGCGTTATGCTGGTGTTTGTCAATGTAGCGGTTGATGCTAAGTGCAATTGCAGGTTTTTTAAGTGATTTTTTCCAACACATCTCTGGAAAATGTTGATGTTTCTGACAGTTTTGTCTCGTTTCATACTGTCAATATAGCTTTAAAACGGTCTTTATTCAAAATTTAACATATGTGCAATAAAAAAAATAAATAAAAAATGCCAATGAGCGATTTACAAGCTCAAAGAGTCGGCTCTTTTGGCTGAGCTGAGCCAAATGATATGATTCGGTTGAAGATTATATCTCCACTAGTACTCATATGGTGAATTGGTTAGCATGTTGGAACAGATGTGTTAAAGCTGGGAAATTACTAAATGCGTCTTGTAAACAGTTTGCTTTCTATATTTTTATAGGCGTTTTCCAAGCCCTGGACACACAAAACAGAGGAGAAGTGAACATGAACTTTCAACAGGTCGGCTAAAACATCTCGTAGTATTTCAAAACAGATTCGAATGCATTTAAAATGTTTTCTCGGTCTAACAATGGTTCTTGATTGGATCTTTCTACAGTTTTTGTTGCTGGCCATGAATGTCTGAAGGGGAGAAGAATGAGTGAGATGAAACCTGAGGAAGTGAGAAGGACAGCCCAAAGAACTATTCTGTAATATATAAATTTCCCAAACATAGATTTCTCCAAACAGATCAAATTCCACCGGGGAAATCAGTTACACTGGAAATCATTTGAAGATTTTATTGACCGGATGTTGGATTAACACTCAGAAATCTGATTCTGCACATGTTATGGTCTTTAAATATTTGCTTTGTTTGTTGTTGTTGGTTTTTTTTCTCCAGATTTTGAGGTGGCTTGTGCCGAAAATAAATACATTCACGCACATCGTGTAAAACCTGTGTAAATGCTTTCTCAGCAATGAACATAATAAAGCTGGCACCTTAAGATGGATTTGATTTCAAACACACACAGAGTGATGAATGACTCATCCGTATCATACATTTTATTCATCAAGTGAAAGATAAACTAATATACAGCTATGGCAAATAATATTTAGGCTACATCGTTCCAGTACAAGTACTGCGGTCTGTCGAATTTTTGAGCTCAAACTCTGTTCGAGCTGATTGTAAAATAATTACAAACAGATTTTTGAGAAAAGGTTCATTAATCTTAAATTTATGCAAACGACCTTTTACACAGAATAAAGATATACAGAATCTGACGTAAACATGTACATTTAAGGTTATGCATTTCTCTATTCATGCACATTGTTAATTTTGTTTTAAATTAATAGTTACACCGTATTAATGAATTCACTCTGGTATAAATAAATAAATAAATACGGACAAAATTATTTAAAAAAAATAAATATATATATATATATATATATATATATATATATATATATATATATATATACACAAAATACATGAGAAATGAATACAGAAATAAAACCAAAATGAATAACACACGAAATTACCAGTGATTTTAGTACAGGCTTTATTAAGCAATTAAATTAATTAAATTATTGTATTCTGCACACACACACACACACACACACACACATATATATATATATATATATATATATATATATATATATATATATATATATATATATATATATATATATGCCAATTACATTTATTTCGCATAACTTTAACATTTTATTTTATTATTATTATTATTATTGTACCACCACTACCTACGCTTTTGGACTTTTCAACCTTCACCGCTAGAGGTCGCCTGCCAACAGCTGGACGTCGTGACGCGGAATCGACTAAACCAAAATTCACGTAGGGGATATCTGTTGAATTATGTTCGTCTTAGTGCAATATGTGGAAATAACTACACCATAAAATCTTATTTTAATAAGATATTCTGAAATATTACTATATATTTGAATCAGTACTTGGTCGAGGCAAAAAATGAATCCATTTATAAAGCACTGTTATATTGGTATAGCTCCCCTCCCTGCCGCTCCTATGGTTTAGTCCAAACATGGCCGAACGCGCATGTGCTCCACGAACACCTTCCCGAGGAGCTCTAACTCGAGAATTAACTCGTTATTTCTGAAGTTTGCGGTTTTCAGCGATTGTCACTCGTGTTGGGTTCAAGTTTAGAAGAGAAACCAGCTGAACACTTGCGGTTTAATCGAGTCATTTCAACACAATGGTAAGTACGTTTCCGGGCATTTAGAAGGTTAGTACGCTAGCCGAGTGTGTTCGACAGCATTGGAGATCCACTAGCGATAATAACGCAGCTGGAAAACTAACTTCGAATCCGCCTGGTAGCGTGTCATCATTGTCATAAAGCCAGGGGGGTAAAATGGAAAGAGTTTGGGGAGAAAGAGTCCAGCTTGTGTTGCAATCACATTTACTCTCTCAATAATCCATCAGTAGAGCACAGTAAAGGGATTCCTTCACTCATCACAGCAGTGACCCTGACACGTGGTCAATCAGCCAATGAACAATCAGCCAATGAACAATGTGTCCATAAAGTTCTAATCTGTAGTCAGTCCATCTGTTGACTCTGCTTCCACATCACGTGATCCACTCGGAAATATTGTGCTCCGCCCCAGTGTCACACAGTACAAATAACTTGCTTAGGTATGTAATATCTCATAATAATACAAAAAGTGTATTGTGATGTTAATCATAGTGTCACGGTCATATCGGAGGTGTCTCCCAGGACACCGGTACCGGATTCTGACCGAGTCGGGTGGTACCTACCTACCTACCTGCTGATAACCGATTCATCAACCGCTGCTTTTTAACACTGATCCTGAATGAGAACGTAACACTCGACGTTAAAAGGTTATTGAGCTCGATCGCAAAAATAAACAGTACTGACTGTTCCATGAAAATGTACTGAACTTTTTTTTATTTTTATTTTTAAATTTTTTTTTAGATGAGATAAATATTAATATACGTTCATTGTTAATAAACGCTAAAGTAAGTAAAAGATATACATCCAAACCGAAGTGAAAAGTAGCACTCCAAATGAGAGATAAAAACAGACGTCCAAAAAAAAAAATAAGAAAAAAACCACTTCAAATAACCCGCCGAAAAAAATTAGTCTGTGATGGTTTTTATTTCGCCACTAGAGGCCGCTCTCATGCTGTATAACAACAGCTGACCTTCCTCAGGCGCGCCCGCACCAACCGGGAAAAGCGATGGGTGTGGATTATTATTATTATTATTATTATTATTATTATTATTATTATTATTATATTTTTTTGATTGCCCGCTAGTTCCAGCGATCAGTTATCAGTTACAGACGGCCATGATGGGCTAGTGTCACTGTGAGAGAGTATGCCTCTCCCATGGCTTATTCTGCTGTCTCGGCTTGCTGTCATCCATGAGATCTCCGGATGATATGGAGAACTCTCGGCGAACTCCAGATTTCTGTTGTACCACTTGGGAACCCCGTGTTTTTATGTAGTAAATAAGTAGGGGGGGCTAAACTAAAAATCCCATGACTACAGCCTTGGTGCTTGGCCTCCTGTCATCGCTGCTTGTAGTTCTGTTTCTGATGTTGTACTTATATTGTCGTATTCAACTGGTCTGTATTTCTATGGAATGTTGAAATGCCTGAACCACGTTTAATAGTGAGGTTTAAAAACGTTACCAATATTTCCAGATGAGCTATCTTCAAATAGGTTTGCTCATTCTTCCGGACTTGCCGGATACGACAGGATACGCGTATGTACGCTTAGGATTTACTCCCCAAAGATAATCGCGTTGGACATCTTATCTGGTCGCTTATCTGATCTTAAGTAGAAATATTGATGATAATTAATTAATTAATTAACAGTCATGTTAACTAGTAAAATGAATGCTTTACCTCGTCACATGCTGTTTATTTCTTCTGTAAAGCCTCACAGGAAGAAGAAATCGTTCATCAGTAAGAAGAATGCTGTGTCGTTCCACCTGGTGCACAGGAGTCAGAAGGACCCGCTGGCGGCCGACGAGAAAGCGCCTCAGCATGTCCTCTTACCTGCCATCAAGGTCAGACAGCCCTGTGTGTGTGTGTGTGTGTGTGTGTGTGTTTTGGTCGATGCTGAACGTTATCGGGGAAAAGGTTGCTCATGTTGTGGTGGTTGTGTATTTGCAGGTTGAGGTGGAGAAGAGGAGGGAGGAGCAGAGGAAGTACGGCGTGTTTTTCGACGATGATTACAACTACCTGCAGCACCTCAGAGAGGCGTCTCAGCCCGCAGAGCTCGTCTCCGCGCCTCGACCGTACAGACAGTCACGACCTCTGGGTTTAGAAGAAGAGGAGGAGGAGGAGGTGGTGGAGGGAGTAGATGAGGACGAGCAGGCCAAGGAAGAGGTCCTGACCGTTCCTGTAAGGCTTGTTGAAAGAGTTTGATAAAGAAATTTGATGTACGTGTTTGGAAAGTTCTAGCATTGTGCAACTACGAGACGCACGATGTTGAGCATTTTCAGCGTGTTTGCTGGATAATTGCCCAGCGAGAGGAGTTCAGTACGTCAGTGAAGGGGGCGTGGCCTCTGTGCGTCCGTCTCCGTGAAGGAGGCGTGACCTCTGTCACAACCCTCCGTGTGCAGTATTCACATCTTCTGTGTTTCGCAGGCGGCCTCCATCAAGCTCCCGTCGTCTGTGTTTGCGTCCGAGTTTGAGGAAGAAGTGGGATTGTTAAACAAAGCAGCTCCGATATCAGGTGAGCAGATCCGAGTTCCTTTATACAGTATATTCTCGTGCCATATTGTCACGTCGTCTCAACGTTGCACGCATGTTGTGTGTGTTATTTGTCCAATGTGTTTTTTTGTTGTTGTTGTTGTTGTTGTTTTTTTAAACGACGCATCTGTGAGAATGTGCAAACGAATCGTTTCGTCGTACAGGGAGAAGCTTGTGCTTACGACAACGTTCTTGAGTCTGTAACCATTGTTGTACGCGAGGTGGTTTATTTTTGTCTGAGGTTGGGTTTAACACCCTCTTAACACCCTCCTTCCTCCCGTGCCAGGCCCGAGGCTGGACATGGACCCGGACATCGTGGCCGCTCTGGACGAAGACTTTGACTTCGACGACCCCGAGAACGTCCTGGAGGACGATTTCGTCATCAAGGCCAACGACGTCGTGTCGGCAGACGGCAACGTTGGGTGAGTACTACGTTCGCACGCTGATTAGTTAACGTGTTCGTAAAAATCCTTTACGTACGCGGCGGAATCGGAACCGAATAAACGCACGGAGGCCGGACGGATCGAGGCGGATCGTCTGTTTAATAGAGTAAGAACCCTGTTTATACACCACAGTGAAGGTGAAGATGAGTGGGAGGACACGGACGAGGGCGAGAGCGGAGAAGACGACGACGACGAGCAGAGCTACGACTCGGCAGGCGGCGTGTCGGACGAGGACGGTGACGCCGACAGGAGACGGTTCATGTTCATGGACTGCGAGACGAAGAGTCGCTTCACAGATTACTCGCTCACGTCGTCGGTGATGAGGAGGAACGAGCAGCTCACCCTCCTAGACGACCGCTTCGAAAGAGTAGATTTCATTACGTTTGTTATTACGTCATTTCATTTTTTTTTTTTTCTGCTGTACAGACTGAAGACACATGATTTGATACTGTGTGTGTGTGTGTGTGTGTGTGTGTGTGTGTAGTTCTACGAGCAGTTTGATGATGATGAAATCGGCGCTCTTGATAACGCAGAGCTGGAAGGATACATCGACCCGTCGAGTACAAGGCTGGAGGAGATCATCCATGATTACTTCAAACAGAAGGAGAAAGAGTGAGTGAACACTATGCTCTCTCTCTCTCTCTCTCTCTCTCTATATATATGTGTGTGTAATTTGGGGTTCTCCTGACCCCTCGTCCCCTCTTGGTGTGTCAGGATCCAGACGCCGGAGCAGCTTGGTCCTCCTGAACTGCCCTCACTGAAGGAAGAAGAGGAGGAGGAGGATGAAGAGCAGGAGATGGAGACGCTGGTCATCGAGGAGCTGCCTGAGGAGAAATGGGACTGCGAGACCATCATCAGTGAGTAAACGGAGCTGCGCTAACACGCTGGGCTTTTTTTATTATATGTATTTATTTTAGGCAGTAAGTGAACAGTCAGTTCTTGAAGTTTATGTTGGAAGCAGGAAGAATGGGCAAGTGTAAGGATCTGACATGGAACCAGTCGTGATTTCTAGACGACTGGGTCAGAGCATCTCCAAAAAGGCAGGTCTTCTGGGGTGTTCCGGAATGCAGTGGGCTGTGGTTGGATCCTTCAGCAGTGGTTTGTATCTTCCAAAAGTGGTCCAAGGAAGGACAACCGGTGAAAGCGTGATGGACGCCCAAGGGGAGCGAAGGCTAGCCCGTCTGGGCCGATCCTACAGGAAGTCTACTGTAGCACAAGTTGCTGAAAAATATCTGACAGAAAGGAGTCAGAACACATTGTGCATCGGACCTGGATGCACTTATGGGAAGAAGGCGAGCCGGCGGAGGCAGTGTGATGCTCTGGGCAGTGGTCTGCTGGGAAACCTTGGGTCCTGGCATTCATGGGGATGTTACTTTGATACGTACCACCTACCTAAACATTGTTGCAGACCAACTACGCGCCTTCATGGTAGCGGTATTCCCTAATAGCAGTGGCCTCGTTCAGCAGGATAATGCTACACTGCAAAAATTGTTCAGGAACGGTTTGAGGAACATGACAAGGTGTTGACTCGGCCCCCAAATTCCCCAGATCTGTTGGACGTGCTGTTCAAACAATGTCTGGGTGCCAGATACCACAGCACACCTTCAGAGGTCTTGTGGTGTCCATGCCTCGGAGACTCAGTGCTGTTTTGACAGCACACAACAATATTAGCAGAGATCTCCCGATATTTAAGCTTTTTTCCATATCCATATTGGATAAGTTTAGTAATATCAGATCCACCAATGAACGGTGCCATCTTGTGGGTGTATGTAGAATTGCGTGCTGGACCCTCATTGCATAACTGCATCTGGTTATTTATTTATTTTAGCTTTGTTTGAATTATTTTTGTTTAGAATTCTTTATATATATATATATATATATATATTATTTTTATTTTTAATTTTTTTAAAGATACTAGTAACTGCACTTTATTTTTTGCACCCCTCAGAGACCTCTCTATTTATCGGAGTATGAATGAGTTTTGTTTTGTATGCAAGGGGGAAGTGAATTGTTCAGTTCAGTGCTTTTATCATTGCGTCACAAACCGAAGTAAAACAGATATCGGTTCTCAGGCTCATAAACATGCAAATATTTGATATCAGTAATAAAAAAATAAATAAAAAAAATCAGTATCGACCGATCTCTAAATATTAGACAGGTGGTTTTAATGTTATGGCTGATCGGTGTATATACCATCAACTGTGTAGTTGAAACTTTTCACTCTGGAACGACTCAAATGAATGAAAGACCGGGAAGGAAACCAGTCTGAACCTTTTCAGAACTGAGGAACACTTACGTTGTGTGTGTGTGTGTGTGTGTGTGTGAACTGTTTTATTGAAATCCTCTTCTCTTTTACAGGCACATACTCGAACCTCTACAATCGTCCGAAGCTGATCGAAGACCCACCCAGGGTAACATCACATTAATGAGCATTAATGTGTTGATTTAGCTAGAAGTGATTTTTGCACGGTGTATTGAGTGTGTGTGTGTGTGTGTGTGTGTGTGTGTGTGTGTGTGTATCGCAGCAGAAGAAGCAGATTCGCGTGTCCAGTAAGACAGGGATTCCTCTGGACGTGCTGCCTAAGAGAGGTCTGACTGCCAAGCAGGTGGAGCGCATGGAGAGGATCAACGACTCGGACCTGCCGCGAGTCTCCACGCAGCCGCGCTCTCGAGAGGAGAGCACAGACGACCGCAAACTCAGGAAGCAAGCCATCAAAGAGGAAAGGAAGGTACGTTATCAGTCTGCGCATCTTCCCTTTTTCTGTTTTTTCTTTTTTTCTATTTATGAAATTACATCACACCCGCTACCTGTGAGGCTAGAAGGGGGCGTTTTTTTTGTGTGTGTGGGGGGGGGGGTTTGCATCATTTCACCTCTCGATAGTTATTTATGATTCAGTCACTGCTGTCTGAAAATAAGCAATATTATTCCTCCACATGAACCTTTCTATTTATTTATTTCTTTATTTTAGATGAATCTGAAAGCAAACTTAAAGCCGCAGAATTTAACTCTGATTTGGAGACCTCTCTGGTGGAAACTTGTTATTTAGAGAAAGGTTTGGGCCGGTCACACACTGTAGCAAACAAGCTGGCTAACATTAAATAGGGGGAGAATTTTATTTTTTTATTTATTTTAGAGGTGTGGATTTTACTGGTACCGGTAACAAAGTTACCTACCTGCCGATAACCGATTTAAAATAAAAAGTTTTAAAAATCAATACTGAACGAAAACATAACACTCGCAGTAAAATATTACTGAACTTTATTGCAATAAATAATCAGTACTGACTGCACCATGAAAATGTCCAGTATTTTTTTTTTAAATGAAATCAATATTATGTATTCGCTATTCGTTAATATTAAATTAAATAAAATATACATCCAAACTGAACTGAAAAGTAACGCTCCAAATAACAAATAAAAACAGAAACGTCCAAAATGAATCAAAAACACTTCAAATAACACAATGAAATTAGTCCGTGACGGTTTTTTATTTCGCCTCTAGAGGCCGTTCTCGTGCTGTATAACGACAGCGGACCCTTCTCAGCCGCTCCGCTACGGACACACCCGGGAAAAACTTACACACATTTTAAATGATCAAAATATGTTGGCTGGGTGAATAAGCTACATAACGCTATTATATGATAGGAAATATCATCTATGACCGTCGTCAGTAGCAACGCAGTATAACACAACGCTCATCCCGAAACTCCGGCTTCTTTCATGTCTCACGCGCTCTCCTTTCACACGAACACGACCGGTGCCATCGTGCGTCTCCGCTAGAGTTATCGACTGTATCGAAAATGAAATCGGAGGACTTCAGTATTCGTATGGCTCGATTGTTCTGTCGACCGCAATGGATTGTAAAATAATAAAGATATCAATTGAGAACCTCCATCCTGAATCACTTTCACGTCCCTGTAATTATTTGATCAGCCGTGTATTAGTGGTACGAACGTACGTTATCCCTTAATGTTATTGTTATGTGTTACGGTCTTGTTTGCACTTGGTCGTATGTCCTGGCTCAAAGCCACGCCCTTGCTACGAGCGTTTTCTTCGTGGAAGCTTACGTTCATTACGAGTGAGAGAAGAAATGATTTCAACCCAATTCGATATTTCGTCCAGTTAGTTATTTTTCCTCATCCATCTTCTCCAACTCTGAGCGAGAAAGTTCACTTTACCTTGCGTTCAGTGTAAAGTGATGGGTGGGTTGATGGTTTTGACGAAGATGCCTCCGCAGATTGGACGTGCCGCCCAATTTTCGCAGCGACTTTCTTCTGCCGAGCTCAGCGTTTTAAATCAAATCCAAAATATGACCACACTTCGAATTCGGACCTCTTGGAAGGTTGGAACGTCACTCAGCGCTGTGGCGGCTGTGGCGCAGTTGGTAGAGCGGGTTGGTGGTTCGATTCCCGGCCCGGGTGACTCCACATGCCGAAGTGTCCTTGGGCAAGACACTGAACCCCAAGTTGCTCCCAATGGCAAGTTGGCGCCTTGCATGGAAGCTCTGCTACCATTGGTGTGTGAGTGTGTGTGAATGGATGAATGAGACACAGCGCTATATAAGTGCACATTTACTATTTACCATTCTTACACTGCTCTTTCACTCCCCTAACTCCTGCACTGTTTCAACCAGCCACTAGATGGCACCACACTCCTCTCCAGCACGTTGTGACGTTAGGCAGCTGAAACCTGTTCCTCTGGTTTCCTCCCATCAGTTTAATCTGCTAAGATAAGTAAATAAAAGTCATTGTGCGTGCTAAAAGTCGTATTTGGTTAGATGCAGGTGATAGAGAGAGCCAGCGGTGAATGGTGTTCATTGTGTGCTGGGGTCGTTGAACTTCTGTAAGGCGTGATCATCGCATGTCTGTTTTAAGAGAACGGACATGCGCACAGCGTATATACAATGGGATCTAAAACGTCTGCACACCCCTGTTAAAAGGGCAGGTTTTTGTGATGTAAATGAACGACACCGAGATAAAGGATGTCCGAACTTTTCCCGACTTTAACGTGAAGTTGCAGAGTATACAAATAAAGTGAAAAAAACTGTCAAGCTTTTCATTTTAAGGGGGGGGGGTAAAAAGAACTGAAAAGGTCACAATAAACTGGTTGCACAAGCGTGTCCACCTGTAAACTAATACAGTGTTGAAGCACCGTTTTGACTTTACTACACCACTCGGGTAAGGGTTTATCTTCACTTGGCGAAATTATCCCACTCCTTCTTGCAAGAACATTCCAGATCCATCAGATTGTGAGGGTCCATCTCCCGCTTCAGGTCACTCCACAGATTTCGATCTGGATTCAGGTCTGGGCTCTGGCTAGGTCATTAATCATCTTTTGGTGAAGACGTTCCTTTGTTGATTTGGATTTGATTTCATCTACAGCGTACTAGCAGACACCTGAAGTTAAAAATCTCAAACAAACAAACAAAAAAAAAGACTTCTGCACTAAAATCGACTGGGGTTTGAATCTATTCGTGATTCTCTCCACCTTTTATAAAAGCCCCAGTTCTGGCTGAAGAAAATTCAGCTCTAAAGCACGATGCTGCCACCACCGTGCTTCACCGTGGGGGTGTTTTAGTGATGTGCTTTCTTTTTTTTTTTGCGCCAAACGTATCTTTTGGAAGTATGGAATTGAAACATTTTTTCGGAATCGGTCTCATCAGATCGTAACACGTTTTGCCTCCTGGTTTGTGATAGAGTCGGGTTTGGGGGGTTTTTCTGTGGGGGTTTTTTTGTGAGAAAGGGATTCCGTCTAGCCGCCATACCTCATAGTCCAGACGTGTGACTTTTTACTAGATTAATTCGGAAGGTTGTGTTTTTTTTGTTGTTGTTAATTGGCTGTTTTTGCCTCAGTGACTGGTTTGTCCAGGATCGTGATTGGCTGGATGTAACAGAAGCTTCAAAATAAGACCGAATCCTGTTACCAAGACGAGATTTCACTTTTGACCAGAATCCTAGCTCGTTTCTTTTTTTTCTTTTTTTTTTAAATTGTTGACTAGTCGAATAGGGCAGAAATCAGATACACACAAATACACACGGCTTGTTTTCTGTTTCCTCGGCAGGAGCGACGGATGGAGAAGAAGGCTAACAAGGTGGCGTTTAAGGAGGAGAAACAGAAGCAAGAGAAGCAGATGGTCAGCCTGAGGGCTAACGTACAGGGCATGAAGCTCTCCTAATCTCCGACCGACCTCGCGACACGTCGGATCGAGACCGTGCTCGCCGAACGGAGGCGGGGTTTTCCTTTGGCGATCTGAATAAAGAGCAAAGCCGTGACTGACGATCTGCTGAGACGGAAGCATATCTGCTACCGCACTCTGAACTTTTCCTGACCGGCTGGTTTGGACGTGTCCGATTTATTAATAATTAATTTGAGTTACATCTTAACAGGGTCTTATCACTTTATCCTCCTTCACCCACTGCGTAAAGAGCAAACAAGCATGAAGTCTGAGGTAATATCCATAAAGGAGGATTACTCATGTGCTGTTATGAGTTGGACTTTCACTTAGACTGTACAGACTGATCCAAGCTTATCTAACATGACTCTTTATCGAGTTTCCGATAGGTTTTAGTTTTGAAATTCAAATAAACCTTCTTTTTGTATGCCATACGGTTCACAGTATGTACATTTGCATCGGCGTAAGCGTCTACACGACCAAATCGTACAGGAAACGGTCCGTCCAGGGTGGCGACAGTTCGCGATGGCACGCACAGAAAAAATAAACCCCAAGCAAACGCGATATGCGTCAGAGCTCGCGACGCCGTGACGTCATCACGACGCTCGTTCCGCCGAAACCCGCTTCGATTCACGCGCGTGGAACGTGGGTACAGCTAAAAGGTCTCGTTTACCAACAAACATCACGGCGAAAGACAACTCTGTGCAACTGCGATTCGAGTAGATTTCTGCAAAAACAAAAATAATAATCTTTATTCAGTTTAATGTCTGAATCTGAACATAAAGTCTGAGGTAAATGGGTAGAATAAAATGAGGTTTTTAATAACATACATCGTTTTAAAAGAACCGTTTCCCCCTGCATGACACGTCATTTGGTGAGGTTTTTATTTATTTATTTAAAGTTTTGAATGATGATGATGATGGAGTGCTGAGTGTCCGTTCCAACCACCACCAGGTGAGTTCTCCTCCACACTCTACAAGTTCCTGAGTCTATTGTCCATCAGTGTGGAGTGGATCATTCAGATCATTCTAATCCCTGGCTTTACACCGTCCCATCTTTCAAAAACCGAGAGAAAGAGGAAGAAAAAGAATCAAATAAAGTTGACTAGGATGTTGTGTGTTGACGCCATCTTGGGAAATACTTCAGTCTTCAATAGTTTGTTTTCCACATCAAGCACCACCGCTCGGTTTACGTGAAATGTGCTGAAAGGAGGTGTTTGGTTTTTTTTAAAAAAACAAAAAAAAAAACAAAAGCCAGTTTTCTGAGATGGGCTGAGGTGGAACCGGTACGAAGGACAAAGTAACGTCTGTTTTCGGGACCGTCACCGCTATGATACGATGTCACGCCACACACGCAGCTCACGTCGCGTTCTCTTCACCGGTCTCTGGAGGTTTTGGCGGGAAACCCCTCCTCGTCACAGCAGTCTTTAACATTATTCATAATAACATATTAGCTAGGACATGTTGCTATGGTTACAGTGTTGCGAGGGTTGCGATTTTCTTTTTTGATACATCAGTACAATAAAAAGGTACACACACACACACAAGAAAAAACAAAAGATGAAAACACTCTTTAGGATCACACATGCAACCCCTTTTTTCTAAGAATATAAATAAACAAATTTAAAGGAGAGGTGAAAAGAAAAAAAAAGAAAAGTTTTCTTCATTTTTCTGGACATTCGACAAACTCCATCCAGACTCCACCTTCAGCTTCACACCGAATTGCGACGTGCTCAAACGTTACATTACGACACCAAGCGGTCAGTAACCTTTGTCCCGGTTTTATTCTCCATCGTAAAACTGCACCCATTCATAGTGCAAACTCCACGTTCCCGACATTCAACTGTGTGTTCCAGCTTATCCCGAGAGAGGTTCAGCTCTGAACCGGCGCGTCCTGACGCGGCGATCAAGCAGCAGCGAGCTTATTCCGTTGCTAGACCCGTAACTACGACAAGATGGCAACAGAGGCTTGTTTGCCTCTAAAAACTAAAAGTAATCGTCAATAAAACGACTTCAATAAGAGTAAATAACTGTGCTGTTTAAAAAAAAAAAATGTCTGTAATTAACCCAGCAATCTCAAGACTAAACACGCGTATATAATTAAAGGTAACGCTAATTAGCTAGCTAATCTAGCCAAATGCTGTTGAGGTTTCAGTATCTCGATTCTTAAATTGGTTAACTAGCTCGCTCGTGCGATTTCGTACACATCTCGCAAAGACGCCCTTTACACGTTACGTACAGGCTGCTGCAGCACTTACGATAGATTTAACACAACAGGCAATCGCTAGCGAACAGCGAAGTGGCGTGTGAATTTAAATACAGGGCTTTCGTACTGGCTGGCTAGTTCCAGCGCCGATTTGCACATCGTCATCGTCACGCCGTTTCCTTTGTAGCGTTTAAAACCGATCCGTTTTCTCCGTCTCGGACGTTGCCGCTAAGCATTTGGCACCGGACGCGTCCGGCGTTCAAGCGGGCGTTAATTCGATCCGGTCTCGAAATCGACCGAGTCGATACTCGGCAATGGAATGGCTCGATGGAGGTTTTTAACCACGATCTAATTATGCTAGAAGAATGAAAAGTACCGTTAAAGTGAATCACACAAGAGTACTTTCCACTCTTGCGACACGGTTACAGCACCAGAACGAGTACGCAATATATATATGGGGGGTGGTTTAAATTTTTTTAACTCCTCAGTATCCTCGAGAAATCCATTTATCAACATTAAAGTCCATAAATAAAGTTACGTGTACTTCTTTCCCCCACTGTATATAAGCACGTGACCTGCATGAGCCTGACAGTCGGTGATAAACAGCCTCGATTACACGATGTAGGTGTGTCAGGACAGAAACTGAACCGAGAACTGGAATGTTGAAACGGTCAGTCCTGCTGATCTCCTTCAGACAATAGCTTTGAACTGGCGTTAAGTCAAATATTACTGCAGCAGAGACATGATCAATAATGTTATATTAATATTACATTGTTTACATTCTCTCCATCACAGCTCATTTTGTTGTCTGGAACGACAAAACCTTCGAGACTGGAGACGTGCGTCTTATCGATAGTCAAAGGTTCCAGACTGTCCTCATCAACTCGTGTTCTCACCACGCCTTCAAGGCTGGTTATTGGGAGCGCGTGCGGCTGGTCGTAACCCATAGACAAGTCGCTGCTCGACAGCTCCGCTCCGGTCCCGTACATGTACAACCTATCCGTGTAGCATCTCGGTTCCGGCTCGCTGCTACCCGAGCTTCTACACGCGTCCTCGTCCTCGTCCTCGTCGTCGGCGTGGCCTTTGAGGTCGTCGCCGTCGGTGACGGTGGAGAAGGTTTCCGGCAGGATGGGAATTCTGACATCCGGTTCGATTCTGGGAATTTCCACGCGTTCCGGCTCCAGCGTGATCAGAAGGGTGTGTGTGAACTTGTCCTCCTTTAGGAATTTAGCACAAAAAAAAAAAAAAAACACTATTAAAAAAAACACAACGTGGTGACACACTTAAGAATGCAGCACGACAAGTCTGCCATTATCCGACACGCACGCACGCACGCACGCACACGGAAGCGTTCTCTACAGGAAAATTTGTTTAGCTCTCGAACATCGAGTACTTTAAAAGTTCAAAGGCATTTTTGTCTGAAACGTTTGTTCTCAAACACGACGGAAAAACCAGAAGAGCTGGTGGATGTTTACAGTAGGAGGAAACACGAAACCTAAATCAATCCACCGCCGCTGCGCTTGACTTGACCAAAGGTGTTCATGTCATGAGGTTTAAACACGCTCTCGACGTTGCATAGGAGTAAATCTCTGGAAATCCACCTAAAAGAAGAAATGTTCTTGCTAGACTAAAAACTCGTGACGATCACAAGGAGAAAAGAGCTGCACTGTTAAGTGAATACTGTTTACAGATAAATGGAGGAGTTCAAAAAGAGGTCTATACCAGTGGTCCTCTCATCCTGGATTAGCCACGACCCGTGTATTTGGTCATTCTTACTTCACTAAAATGCCTGATTCAACTCATTTACAGGAACGGGTAGAGGTGTAGAAGATCAGGCGTACTACAGGGGCAGGGATGGAACTTATCGGTTAACGCCGCTTAGCTATTTCCGTCTCATTTAGCTGTTGTAAAGAGGAACCGCTAATACATGCATGCTTTAAAGCAGCGGTCACCAACCCTGTTCCTGGAGATCGACCTTCCTGAAGACTTCTAGATACGTGGATTCTACTATAATCGTGCCCATCTGACCATCTAAATCATTGCCATGAGCAACTGAAACAGGTGTGCTGGATTAAATCTGCAGGAAGGTATAGTAGATCTTCAGGAAGAGGGCTGGTGACCACTGGGTCTACTATTTCTGATTGGCCGACCTCTTCACGAATAACCAGACGAAATTCAAGCCATTCCCCGCCCCCCAAACAGAAACCACGGTCAATTATTTCCCTCGGGGTCCTGGTGACTGCTGGCTGAGTCGTCGTCATTCTTTGAGCTTGCCCTCTCCCAGCGCAAAATGTTTCTCGTGTTCCTGAGCTAACGGTGTAATCCAGGGGTGTCCAATCCAGGGCCGGCGTGGGCGCGGCTTTGCATACCAACCACGCAGATGTCACACCTTAAAGTGGACTGAAAACCTAGATCAACCGATGAAACAGGTGCAACGAGGTGCGTCTCCTGCCTGATTCGAATGAATGCCTGCACTCACGACAGCCCTTTGCAGATAAGATCGGACAATCCTGGTGTCATCATGATCACTACGAAATGACAAAACACCACATACTCACCAGAACTCGTGGAAATTTGGACAGGTTGCACTCGTGGCATTTATTTTCACAAATCTTCACCAGAAACACAGTGGCCAATGCCAAAATGAGGAACACCACGATAACCACCAGCAGCGGGATGAGGACCGTGATGATCGGTGGACCTGATGGAGATCCGAAGTGGAGATGAGCGACAGTAATAGATTTGATTCAGCATGACAGGACGCGGACTGTGAGAATTCGGTCCGTCACGGTTAGGTGTTCTTACCAGGATAAAGAGTGCCACTGTAACAGTAAGATCTTGTTTCCCATACAGGAGTTTGTCGGATCCTTCCAGAGAGTCTGATACAGTATTCCTCTTGCTCTTCTGGGAAGGACACGCTGCTCTCACACTTCTCCAACTCGCCAAAGCACGTAGACTCTATAGATATCTGAAAGGAGAAAAATATCGGTGACCTTCTAGCATCTACCGGTTGTTGTTTCCTTGTCCCTCTGGAGTAACTCAAAGATTCCCTGTAGAACCCTACAACAGGGTGTTTTCCTCTCAAAGAACCTTTCAAAGAAAGGTTTAGGAGACCCTTAACAATCCTCTGAACAGTTAAAGCACCAGTCAAGAACCATTTTTACTAGGAGTCTACCAACTACAATGACACAGACAGGAGTCTGTACCACACGTTTAAACATTGTATACATACACACCTTGGGGGGGGGGGGGTAGCGTTCTTCTAAGGGTTAATTAGATACTTAAGGGCTATTAGCTTCCAAAACAGTTCACGCACAAACATTACTAGGCTTGTTGTTTATAACGTCAGCGAGTCCATTTTAAACGGAGTGCTTAACTAGCTACAGCGGTCACTTTGGATTAAATATCCGTCCATCCATACATCTTCCACCACTTACTCCTTTTCAGGGGTCACGGGGAACCTGGAGCCTAGCCCAGGAAGAATCGGGCACAAGGCGGGGTACACATTAAATATACTTAATCTAAATATACCCCCCCCCACAGGTTGCTAGGATGTGAGTGCTGGCACCCTGTCCAGGATGTACCCCACCTTGTGCCCGAAGTCTCCTGGGATAAACTCCAGGTTCCCCGTGACCCTGAAAAGGAATAAGCGGTTGAGGATGGATGGATGGATGGAGGTATGAGAAGTGATTCGCCATCTAACCACGTTCCTTTGTGTTTGAATTTGAGCCAAGGGGAGGGTGGGAACTGATGGCCAGATGCTTCAATTATGCTGATCTGCCATCTTTTCAATCCATTGTCCATTACACAGTATGACCTCTACCCTTATCCCTTGACGGTGCGGCGGTGAGAGTTGTGGTTCTTACAGGCGGAGGTTGTTGGGTCAAACTCCAGGCACGTGATTCTGGATACGAGTAGTGACTTGAACTAGCATGTATGAAAATGGCTCAAATCAGCCACGTAAATATGTGCCTTCCTAGAGAAACTATAGAATAACAAAGCCAAATGACCTTCTGTGTGTTCGAACAGAGGAAGCCGTTTTAAAACAGTTCCCTAACGGAAAGACACAGCTACAGTGCAACGAGCAGTTTTGGTTTTTTTTGGTAGAGGTGATGGACCCATCACGTACACTTTTCTTTACTCTGTCCATCACCACAGGGACAAGTCAGATTCAAACCAGCAACCTCTGCGTTCAAAGGCAAGTGTGTTACACAAAGCCACCAAATCCCACAAAAAAAAAGACATCGCTGTTGTAGGGCCTTTGTCTTTGAACACGTCAACCACCAAACCAAAGCAAAACCAAAGCATTTAAACCCCGAACGCTCGGACGGATTAATCGCAGCTGGAGAGGGGGCTGAGAATACTTTAGACTAGAGGAGAAAATCAAACGGATGTGAACAGAAACAGGATAAAGCAGAGTAAAGGATGAACTGAAGACTGAAAAACAGGTCTTGTAAAACAGGTCCAACAACGCTAGTGCGCGTGTTGCTTAATTTAGAATATTTCCATAGAATGTCGGTTCGCTGTAGAAGTGTGTGCGCATGCATGGATGCTGGGAAGTGTAGGGAAGGTTATACCGTGGAACTGAAATGGACTTAACTGGTATTTTCGTCATAAATCGTAGCCCATAATGCTAAAGTGGCTGGGAAATCAATCTGATTTGCGAAATTAGTGACAGATTTTCAGCTTCCTTGACTAACAAGGACTCTTTTTTTTTTTTAATCTTTCAATTATGGTTCATAAGTCCATGTCTAAATTCATTTGCTGGTCTGGATGCCAATATTTGACATCCCCAGCTTTAAAAGATCTCCCAGAGGATCATCGTACAAACTCTAAACACTGAGCTGTATAGCTGAATGAGCGCGTGGATGGATGGATGGATGGATGGATGGATGGATGTTCTTGGCCCTTGCCTTGTCGTTGGTGAGCGTGTACATTAGTGCGTCGGTTCTCCTGAGTTTCCGTAGAGCAGGTGTGTCTCTGTACAGGTGGAAAGGGTTGATGAATTCAACAAACAGCTTTCCGTCTCGAGGAAACAGCTCGACTGTGGGGAACTCGAGACCACCTGAGAACAGAAAAAGGAGGCGGGTTTTACCTTCCAAACCTTTAGTGCTGAGAAGAAATATCTCAAGCTGGGGAACGAAAAAGTAAATAAATAAATAACCCTTAAACTTACAGGTGATATTTTCCTTACGATCGTAACTGAAAGAGAATATTTGGGATTTTGCCAACTCTGACTCATTTCCACCATCTCTGGCCTTCACTTTCACAAAGAAGCGGTTGTACGCCGTATCCTGGAGCAGGTCGGAGATGTTGTATCGAAGATTCGTTGTGTTAACAGAAACGCTTTCCCTGCGAGGCCAGCAAAGGGTGTAGAAAGAAACACAAACCTTGTGTTAAGCCATTTTCCCAATTCATACATTCATACTGCAAAAACTGGCACCCGTCAGTGTAAGTGAACATATTTTGAATAGAGTCAAATGTATCTAGTATTTCCTATTATAAGATTACAATAAAACAAATACAAGGCTGTTAAAAACGATTTCTAGGGTTACTTTATTCTCGGAGTTCAAGTGCTCGGATTTCTTTCTAGAAAAACAAATGCTCGACGCGTTAAAAGGAGCAAAACTATCGGCCAATAGAACAAGACTTGAATTTTTGCAAATAAAGCAAACCCAGAAATAGTAAACTAGTATTTAAAAATAAAAAATAAAAAATTCTGCAATGTATCATTTCAAGAATAATGGAAAATCGGGCAGCGCCGTCATTGTGAACTGTTACAGCTCCTGTGATAATCATTTAATCACTATTTCACAAACTAGATCATAACATCCTGAATGTACAATGAGGTTTCATCCAAGTTCTCAGAGTGCTCTCTCATTCAGTTCTTCAAACCAGACCAAATACCCCGACCATCATCTCAGAACAAAGCCAACTGGAACGATCTAGAACTCTAGACGTGGTCCGTAGGAACAAAGTAGTCAACCCTACCCATTAATACTCCTGTACCGGCGGTGTATAAAGATATACGATTCTAAAATGTCCTATTTAAACGGGCTAAATCTCGGTCCATTCGCAAACCGTGTGACGACCAAGACGAGTGACCTCGATCAGTTCGGACAATCGTGAGCATCTGCGTATAGATCCAGTAGAGTGTGTTATACTCACCCAAAGTCTGGTTTGAGCTCTAACAGGAAGTCAGCGTGTTCACTGAGACCAGTAGCCATCCACTCCACCACCACTCCATAACTGTCGCACTTCACAGACACACCGAAAGGAGCAGGAACTTAAAGAGAGAGAGAGAGAGAGAGAGAAATGTAAGGCATCAGTCGTGTTACACAAGTGAAGAACAAAACACGATATAAAGGTAATAACGACGGGCGTGAATCACGCCCAGGCCCGTCACGATTACCGCGTTCATCGGACGATACGTTGTCCCAGAAATAACTGTGCTCGACGATATTACGGTCATTTTAAGACCGTGTCATGAACTTTGAATTCTTAGGAATATTCAGACATTGGCGTCGGAGCGTCCAAACGGAGTTTAAATCTAGTCGCGTCATATGTATTCATTTTGCTCGGACTAAAACACACCGAATATCATCCGACAGCGCCTTAACCCGCGAATGAAACCAACTATTCACACATTTTACATATTAACTCAAACACGCGCCATGCGAAAACCATGCGAAACCGGCCCTCGCGGTGAAAACCTGATTCGAAAGCGCACGCCTTTTATCTCCGATTCGGCGGATAATCCAAGTTCGAATTTGAATGTCTCGTTTTTCGATAATGAATATTTTAATATCGAGGTCCGATAGAGGTCACGTCCATACATCGTACGGATCAGAAACGCAAACAGAAAAGGAAGTGAGCGTACTGTATATTCTGTGAAGAAACGGAACATTAGGCTGCATCCCGCTTTTCATTTCTGTCGGGACATGTCACAGGTAAGCAGCAGGGAAAGTACCGTCTGACATCACCGTGGTCAAACAACTGTAGCTAGCATCTCATCGGAGATCGCCAACCCTAGCTTGTTATTTTTGTCTTCCTGGTCTATCTCTCGCTCCTCTCAGTCTGCCTCTCTCTGCAACGCTGGCATCTATTGTTCTCACCTTTTGCCCTTTTATTGCAACAACAACAAAACAACACGATGGCTCCTAACCGAAAAGCAACAGGTGTTCACGCACACGACGGGTCAATGGCGGAGCTGCTGGTTTGAGTCTGGCGTTCTGAATGGCGGTGTTTTTCATGTAAACACAAGAGATTTCAATCAGCGAAGACTATCGTGTGAGAAGCAGGATATGTGTTTTGTGACTTGGCGTAGGATTAGGTCCGTGAGTTTCAGGTTTTCTGGTCATTGTGCCTGGGCAACAATCGAGGGAAAACAAGTCCCCGTGAATGAGCGGTTACTATAGAAACGTTAAACCTGTGATTGTCAGAGCTGCTGTTGTGGACAATTAAATCAGCACCTTCTGACCAATCAGCTTTGAGAATTCAGCAGCCCTGTGATACAAGGATCTACTTTATTTTTTCTGAAACCGTAAAAGAAGGTCGTTGGCTTGAGGTTTGCACTGATGAAGAATAATACCGTGATTCAAAGTTTATTTATTCTTAGTTATGTAAAACGAGTAAAAGTATGTACACACACACCGGAAAAAAAATGCTTAGAGCAAAAGATTTGAGCCGGAAAGGTGTACTTTACAAATCCTTTAAAGGAAATTTTGTTACAACAGCTCATTTCCACCCACGTGTATACACAGATACAGCTTTGCCTCTGCACATATTTGAGCAACATTAAAATAAAAATCTTTTATGCGCTCTATTTGTACAAGTACAGAATGAAACTGGGTGTGTCGCCAAAGTACAGATAAGCATGAATGACTCATATTTAAAGCACTGATGCAACAAAACAAGAATGTATCAATGCCAACAAGTGATGTCCAAGTCTTTTGTTCTGTCTTCTGCTTGCATTTCATAAATACAACAACTCTTCCTCCCCAGGTTAGGAAACTCTATGTGCGTCTGTCAACTCGAGAAGTCTGTCACCTGTAAACATCGCAAACTATAATCCATGTTTCGATTTTAAGAAAACCAAAAACACGAAGCATTAGATTGGCAGAGAGGAAAAGGTTGAACGATTCACCTCAGATCTAGTGCAAGTTGTCGTCACTCACTATTGTTTCAGCGTGGCACGTAACTGGACAAACCTGACGTGCCGTCACGGAAAAGACTGCTTAGGAGAACTTCATTTAAATCATTCTGGCTACCAAATCAGAACGCTTTAATTCTCGGAACCCTCGATGTTCTTGGGAAACGATTCTTCTCCGAGGAAAGGTGGAAGAATCCATTACTCTTGTAAACGGAGGAGATTAACTTCAGTATGCCCGCTCTCCAAATTATTTTAACACGTGAAAAGCAAGTGTTTTATTTATTTATTTATTTATTTATTTATTTATTTATTCATTCATTCATTCAATTCCTGAACATTGATATTAGGTTTAAGTTGGCATTATTTCTTTATAGGCCTATTATTTAGGTCACTGAGGTTTGAATTAAATCCAATTAATTCAATTTACCAGTTAAACAGGTTAATAACTACTCAATAATAATTATAACTAATTAGATTTTAATGAGTTTTAATTCACAGCAATGTAACAGCAGCAACAACAACAACAACAACAATCACAGATCCCCTGGAGAAGATACATGGCCCCAGGGGGTCGCCAGACCCCATCTTGAGAACCATTGGGTAAAGGTGAGACAAGAAGGAAGACGTATGGAAGTGGAGAGGAAAGCACTAGTAATAGAGTTGGTCCCCTTTTTGCTGCTCTAACAGCCTCCACTCTTCTGGAAAGACTTTCCACTAGATTTTGGAGCGTGGAGGTGTGCATTTGTGCTCATTCGCCAACGAGATCATTACTGGTCAGGAGGTCTGGGGTGTGGTCAACGTTCCAGTTCATCAAAGAGTTCAGTGGGGTTGAGGTCAGAGCTCGGAGTAGGTCACTCAGGTTCTTCAGACCAAGCTTGACACACGGAGCTCACATTGTACACAGTGCTATTGTCATGATGGAACAGGTTTCTGTAACGCTATAGAAGACAAAACGTTTAAGACGTGTACAACAATACAAAGACAATTTTGTATCAGCTGTATTTACCCTACTTTTTGCTCTTTACTACCGAGTTGTATTTACGGAGTATACTTATTAAGTTTGTTACTTTCTTGTGTATGCTTTTTGCACTGTGCTATTCAGTGGCTCTACTCGTGCGATTTTCTTTACGCGTCACAACATCGCCAGATTAGATATTTACTTCATATTTTATGGATACTTTGGATATCAAATTATTTCCGTCCAACTGGAGTCAAGACCCAGGTGCCAGAGCCAAGGTCAACAAAATCTTCCAAAAGCTAACAATCGATGTTTTAGCCATTTTATGACCTTACTGCTTTTATTTCAACGTCCTGTTTCATTTGTCAGTCACTCTCAGTGGGCGGAGTCAGCTAGTATCATGAAAAAAAATTATAAAAAAAGACCAAAACATCACATCCATAATCGGTTTATTGATGGCGCGTCTTGTTTACGGACTCGAGACCGAAGTTAGTCACTGAATAAATATAAATTGATTGATTAGAACTGAGTCACTCTGATCCTGATGGCTTCAGCCCCAGGACTAAGTACACTGTTGTTGGCTCATAATTGTTTCTACGCAGATCTCTACAACAGTGTAAAGAGCTTTCAGTAAAGGATGCCAGGCAGAACCCTGTTAGAAAAGTAGAAAAATCATCCAAAAAAAACCCCCAAAAAAACTTCCGTAAGGAAGGAATCCTTTTACTGAGAGTGTTGTATGCCATAAATCAAGGAGAAAAGTTAAACCCACCTACCACAGTTGACTGAAAGACGAATTTCCCAAGGAACAAATCCACCAAGGTTTACAACGTAATTACACCAATAAGGAAATCACATGATCAATCAATAAAAAAAAAAAACATGTCTATAGTTATTACGTTATGTAATATGTTCAGTGTATCACTTTAAAGGTGTGGGGTTAAGTATTTATATCTCAATATTCCAGTGAAGTATTCCATAAATCCCGCTCTTTATATCGATCATTTACGGATACATTTCATTTTGTTGAACGTGACAGATTTATAGCGGAGCAACAAAAAGCAACCAGGGGATTTCTGTCCAGTTGATACACCGGACACGACATGTTTCTTCATCAACGGATCGTTCATTTAAATTTTGAAACATCCCACAAGCTGTTCATGCGCATCGTTGTGTTAAGCTATGATGTCAAAACGATGAAAGTGTGTCGCGGCAGCTACAGGGAGATGAATATTGAATATCTGTATATAGGTTATATGATGCCTGGGTTAGGAGGAAAATAACAACAACGGACCGGCCCTCACAAGACCAGCCCACTGGGAAAATTCCCGAACCTCTAAATGGAAAGTCCGCACCTGATTTATACGCCTTTTGTACACCCGAGCCATGTTTATACATAGAACTATGACTAATGTTGGAAGCCAGTCCCGTGGAATGTGACACGTTAATTAACCATCAATGAAAAGATCTTGTTTCCTGTAGACGCAGAAAAAAAAAAGAAAAAGAGTGACTTCTGGAACTGTTGCCAGGAAAACGTACCGCAAAACCAGCTTCGCAATTCTCGAGTTCTGTCTGCACATGTAGCCTGAAGCTGGCACGACGTGCTCCAGGAACAAACGTAACAAACTACTGTACTTGACCATGTGACTGCGGTGGTACAATCACAAGCATGACAAATCAATCTAATACACACGTCCCCTTCATGGTATCTCCATAGAGACAAGCAGAAGTCCCGATACGTACCTTGGGAGAGTGCATGTGCTGTATATTGTTGTTGTTGTTGTTGTTGTTAGGGCTGCGTGTTGTTCAAATGAAATCGGACAGAAGTGTTTTAGAGATTACTACTAGTAGCAAAAAGCTCTATAAATCACTGTCACACATCACTCGGGACGGACTTGTGTGTACCTTATTCTCCTGCAAGGACACTTGGATTGTGTATACAAGGCGATACTCACTTTATATCCAATACGATGTTAGATCTTTTTTTATTGATTTTTTTTGTCCTGAATATATGTTTGTGTTTTATTATTCTGAACCCTCTTGCTTGCACATACTCCTTTATGGATTGCTGCTGTGATCTCTGCATTTCAACTCTGGGATTAATAAAGTTAGTTAGGTTGTGTGATAGATCGTTAGTTTGTTAGATAGGTAGTTGGTTAGTTTAGTTAGACAGACAGACAGACAGACAGATAGATAATTAGTTAGTTGGTTAGATATATGTAGTTGGTTAGATATATGTAGTTGGTTAGATAGATAGATAGATAGATAGATAGATAGATAGATAGATAGATAGATAGATAGATAGATAGATAGATAGATAGATAGATAGATAGATAGATAATTAGTTAGTTGGTTAGATATATAGATAGGTATTTGGATAGATAGATAGATAGATAGATAGATAGATAATTAGTTAGTTGGTTAGATATATGTAGTTAGTTAGATAGGTAGTTGGTTAGATAGATAGGTAGTTGGTTAGATAGATAGATAGATAGATAGATAGATAGATAGATAGATAGATAGATAGATAGATAGATAGATAGATAGATGGTTGGGTAGTTGGTTAGTTTTGTTAGTTAGTATCAATAAACCTATCTATGTAATATTCGGATGTCACCATTCAGACCAGATCCAGTTCCTCATCAGAGCTTGTATGGAAGGATTACTCTGTAGTAACTTGTAGTGTTTGATACTCACCAGCATCTGTAAGTCTTCTCAGTACACTCAGTACAGTGAACGCAGTGAGGACACCAAGGGTATGGACCCGCATCTTGCCAAGCTGAAGATCATCAATAATATCACTCAGTCCTGAGTTCCTCTAACTCCAGACTTCAGAAAAGAACCCCGTATGAAGCGCTAGCATGCTCCAAGTCCGACAAAACCACGAACAGACTCGGATAAATCCATGTGAGAAGCTCCAGGAGCTGTGCTCTGTCTGGGACAGTCCTACTGATGGACTGGGTATGTGTGACGTGAGCCACGTTTCCGCACTTCCGCGTGCGAACCCGCACATGACACCTGAACATTCCTGCACCAGGTGACCTATAAACACTCAGTCTGACACCGGGGGTTGATACACACTGCCATTACAACATGTCGTTGCTTTTAATAGGGTTTATTATTGTTGTTGTTGTTGTTTTTAAAAACGAGTTAATGGCAGTGACTTTGATTTCATTTAACAGGTAGCTAAATGAAACGGCTCGCCTGTGCGCATGCGCACTTGGATCATTCACGCATGTGTGAGAAATGATAGATGGACACCTAGATAGGAATATTATTTTATCATTATAAAAGAACCACTATATATATATATATATGTGTGTGTGTGTGTGTGTGTGTGTGTGTGTGTGTTGTGTATGTATATATATATATATATATGTGTGTGTGTGTGTGTGTGTGTATGTATATATATATATGTATATATATATATATATATATATTTGTGAGTGTGTGTGTGTGTGTATGTATATATATTGTGTGTGTGTGTGTGTGTGTGTATATGTATATATATATTTTTGTGTGTGTGTATATGTGTGTGTGTTTATATATATATATATATATATATGTATGTATGTGTATGTGTGTATATACTGCTCAGAAAAATAAAGGGAATACATGTAGTTACATTGTGCTGTTTAAGTGATCCCTTTATTTTTGGGAGTATATACACACACACACACACACACACACACACATTATATATATATATATATATATATATATATATATATATATATATATATAATCACACACACACACAAACAGATACACACACAGTTGTGCACAAAAGTTTCCATACCCTTTGCAGAATCTGCTAAGATCTGCTAAGTCTTAATACCGTTAACAAAATAAGAAGGATCATAAAGATCCCATGTTACTTTATTTTGTATTTTTCTTAATACGCAATTTCACATAACATATGTTTACATATAGTCTAGTCCACAAGACAAGTTAATAGCTGAATTTATAAAAAAAATAAAAAATAAATGAACCTCTTCAAAAGTTTACACACTCTTGATTCTTAATACTGTGTGTCGTTACCTGGATGATCGATGACATGATGTGTTTATGTCTTGTGAGAGTAGTTCACAAGTCCCTTGTTGGTCCTGAACAGTTAAACTGCCCGCTGTTCTTCATAAAAATCCTCCAGGTCCTGCACGTTCTTTGCTTTTCCAGCGTCTTCTGCATACTTGAGCCTTTTCCCAACAGCGACTGTATGATGTCGAGATCCATCTTTTCACACTGAGGGACTCGTACACGACTATTGCATAAGGGAAGGGGGGTAAACTTTTGAATGGTGTATGTAAATTGTCAGTGTTGGTTAGTATTAGTATGGATATGAATGATTGACGGTGGTATCGTACAATGAGTCTATCCTAAGACTGGCTCAGTGCGACACCTACCGATGTTTTTGAGAGCTGGGAGGAAACCGGAGAACGCGGAGGAAGCCCGTGTAAACACTGCATGGACATGCGCGGAAACTTCACGCAGAATGTAAACCTGGGATGTAATACACCGTGTCATGAACACACGTTTCAAGTAACATTTCTATTAACAAAACATCTGTGCGGATGAACATGTAGTCACCACTGATTTTGTTTTCTTTATGATAAAAGGCAATAACCTGTGTGGTGAGAAGTTCACTCACCCACTTTCAGTAAGCACTTTATCCTGGTCAGGGTCGCAGACACGGGGAGAACACGTACAGAAACTCTGCACAGACAGTAATCCCAGCTCAGGATCAAATCAGGGACACTGGAGCTGGAAGTCAACAAAGCTACCCGCTGTACCAATTCAATTCAATTCAATTCAATTTTATTTGTATAGCGCTTTTTACAATAGTCATTGTAAAAACCACCATGACACCATCAGTTTTACTGTACATGTGTAACGAAATATTCAAATTATATATATATATATATATAAATGATTTTTTTTAAAACCAAGATACTACTCAATACAGTAATGGATTGTTTCTTATCCTTTACTCTATTTTCAGTTGATTTAAAAGGGAACAATTGGGAGAGAGGAATATTAAGCCTCTTAAAGGATTACAGCAGCTGTGTGGGGCAGATGTGAGATGTGAGACACGCGTCTGGATGCGACCTTCAAATGGGTAAATTAACTGGCTCCCAGGTGTGTGTGTGTGTGTGTGTGTAAGTGGAGATAGTTTTGTCCTTGTGAATTGAAATTCAAATCAATTCTGGCCCAAATCATAAGGAGGTATTCGTCCAAAGCTGAATCGTCCTGAAGTACAAATGCACTCACCTGAGACACGACTATCAAACTTTGGCTCATAAGGAAAGCCGAGAGTGTGATATAGACTTGAGGTCATTTCCTGTCAGAAGTAATCCCATGTACTGTAAATTCAGTATATTTAGTTACATTATTGATACTGATGTGCTCACTCTGCTGCTTGCCCTGCTGGAAAAGTATAAAACAAACCCTCTTAGACGCCAAGGTTTTACAGTGTCGGTACACAGTTTGCTGCAATATTATTACTGTGGCTGCAAAATCCTGTGAGGAAGACAGCACCACTGTTACGATGGGTTCAAGGACACGAGAAGGACACCAGAGCTGTGAGTTCTTTTTTTTTTTAATCCGCTGAAAATCACCACCAAATCAAATTAAATTCCCGTTCGTTCATATGCTCCAGTTGAGCTTGTCTTGGTTTCATGTGGAGAGGTATTTTGATCCGATTTACCGTCTAGATAAAAGTTTTGCGTTCACTGGGTTCAGCGAAGTGTTGATGAGGCTGATGATACATGCGGTCATATGATCAATCCCAAGCTGGAAACTTTAGGCAAGATGGAGAGAAAAAGAACCGCAATTTTACTGTGCGACGTGCACGTAGTGTACACGGACCGCGTTAGGTCTAGGTTTATTACCATCATGCAAGTTTAGCCTACCAAATAAAACTTGGAGTTCTAAATTCAAGACTATTCCAATAGGGGGCAAACTAGAGCAATAAACTCTATATATGAATAAATCTTCAATAGTATGCCAAACATCTCACATACGAGGATCAGCCGTAACATTAAGAGACACCTTGGGTCGCATCTACACTGCAAAATTGGTTCAGGAACGGTTTGAGGAACATGATAAAGAGTTCAAGGTGTTGATTCGGCCTCTAAATTCCCCAGATCTCAATCCGAACAAGCATCCTTGGGATGTGCTGGACATTCAGGCTCCACCTCACAACCTACTTACAGGACTTAGAGGAACGTCTTGGTGCCAGATACCACAGCACATCTTCAGAGGTCTTGTAGAGTCCATGCCTCGATGCGTCAGAGCGTGTTTTGGTGGCACAAGGTGGACCTGCACAATTCCCAATTAAGTCCATTTCATATATAATCCAAACGAAGTCCGTTTCAGTTCCAGGTTGTAGCATGACAAAAATGTTGAGAGTTCAAGGCAGTGCAAGACACTATAGTAAAACCATCATTTGAAAAATTTGTAATGGATTGCAAGCCTGTTCATGTGTTTGATATGTGATAGACAGTATGTTCAATCTGTGTGTTCAGAATCTAACCTTGTAGACCTTTTAGAGAGAAAAAAAATGCTGATAAATGAACACGTGTTATTGGTGACATAACTGATTCGTTTCGGTCCGATCCATTTGGCACGATGCACAAACACATGTCCTGATGACACCGTTCAGGCCGAAAGATGTTGATTTTAAGTTCAGAGTGTAGTTTTTGGTGCCTGGTGGCTCCGGGGTATGATCTTCGAGCCGAACTTCCAGTCACTGTATGTGCATTGTTTCACATTTGTTTATCTTCGCTTTCCTTCCACCACCTAAAAACATGTAAATGTCAATGTAAATCTGACTGGTGTGTCTGTGTGGTGCTCTGTGATGGCCTGGAGCCTTGTCGAACATGTGTTCCTGGGAGAGAGTAAAAGTGATTACTGAAGAAGGATGAAAGAATGATCACGAGACGGTTTATTTTCTTAGCAGCCGATTTTAAAAGCCATTTCAAATCAGCGTTCGAAAGGTCATCTCGTTTAATGTGTCTCTGTTCTTACAAATAGATAGGAGCCTGGTCCATCCATCCATCCATCCATCCATCTTCTATACCGCTTACTCCTTTGTCAGGGTCGGGGGGGAACCTGGAGCCTATCCCAGGGAGCATCGGGTACAAGGCGGGGTACACCCTGGACAGGGTGCTAATCCATCGCAGGGCACAATCACACACACTCACACACCCATTCATACACTACGGACACTTTAGACACGCCCATCAGACTACCATGCATGTGTTTGGACTGGGGGAGGAAACCGGAGTACCCGGAGGAAACCCCCGCAGCATGCATACAGTATTTACTATTTTATGTTTTGTGACATCCCTGAAGGTTTAATACTAAGTAAAGTCCATTCAGCATTTCACCGAGTTTATTTGTTTGTTTGTTTATTGTTGCAGCCAAAAATGCTCGATTGTGCTGTGGCTTTTTTTTTTCTTCTTCAAAAATGTGTAATGCAGCTTGCGTTTCTTTTTTTGTGCTTTTTCCATTGCAGAAATCTACTTGAAAATAGTTTTGCACGGTCGATTTCAGTGATGTTTGTTGGTAAACGAGACCGTTTCCTCGTTTTCCCAACAAGCAACAATCGGTAATAGCAATACAGGAACGGTGCAGTTGTTGGTGAATATTGCTGAGCTAGAGCAGCGAGCTGGGTTTAGTCACTTAGCTGGGCTGAGGTTTGTAAAATGATGTCTACGTAGACAGGATAACTCGGGGCTCGTCAAGCTAATCCACAAAGGGCTGGTGTGGCTGCTGGCGTTCATACCAGCCAAATAAGAGGCACACTTGAGGGTTGATTGACTTGAGACCAGGATGAACTGCTTAAACAGGTGGGAAAAGGTGTGTGGCTCCTGCCTGGTTGGAATGAAAGCCTTTATGGATAAGACTGAAGACCCCTGGTATAACTGAAGGACAGACGTGCTACTTAGCTTGATAAATATTTCCCCCTGTACCTAAGTCCACTAATCTGGTCTCTCAAAGCTCCTCCAACATCTGCTTGTTATGGCCACGCAAGTCCTAGACACACACACACAAAAGAGGATGCTTAGCATTTTGATTATCCCTCAACATGACAGTCGCCTCAGCATGCTCTCGTTCATCATCGGTGCTCACGCTCACTATTGATTGACGGATAGCTGAGTCGTCGCTGCCTCCCCCCTCCTCGTCTCCATTAAAACTCTCCGTTAAAACTAGGCCAGATGCAAATCCCTGACAGATGAGTTCATCTATTTATTTATTTTTTAGTCTGTCTGACTGATGGCCTGGAAAGTGTTTTGCTTGGCACGTGTTAGCATGTGAGAGAGTGCTTACATGCATACGAGCTTAACCGCTTCACTCTCTCCCTCTTTTTTTCCCCCTCTCAGATTTGAGGCACAACGCAGTAAACTTCTGTCTTAAATCCCTGCGTTCTCCAGAGACTCGGCGGCTCTTTCTCTCGATTCAGTCCTGATTTATTCCGCGAAAGAATGCGAAAGTCTCCAGAGAGCAGCTGGACGAAATTCGGTCCTGCCGGGAGAGGCTCTTATGACTGGATGGCAGGATCGTCATCGCCACCACCTGAGGAGAAACAGCTGCAGGTAAACCGCACCGCGCACCACTATGCAATAACGTGGACGCTGGACAATAGCAGACGCAAATCTAAATCTACAGCTTCTCCTTTTTTCTTTTAAAATAGGATTTAAATAATGACAATTGCCATTTAGTTTCCATCATTATTCCATCCGTATTTTTGTTCCCTTCCATCTTTTTTGCCTCAATTACAACAACAATAGACAACAACAAATCCACAAATAATAAAGGAAATGTAGTGAATCAGAACATCACGTAATTACATACAAAAACCCAACACGTGTGAGAGCTGTACTTTCCCCGTTTATCGTTTAGAAAAAAAAAACGAGAAGAAAAGTACAAAGAATTACAAATTGTTCTTCGGTGGTTGAGTGTGAATGAAGCGACCGGCTCGCGTAAAATTAGCGACCGGAGTTTAGCTGTGAGATGTTGATCTTTCAAAAGCTTAAGCCAATGTATCCACTACAGATTACTTTGGTTCTGTCTGAGTTACGTTTAGGTGTTTTGTTGGTTTTTTTTTTTTTTGCAAAAAGTAAGATGAAAGATTTATTATATTCAGGTTCTTCCGAGTTCTCTGGTTTCCTCCAACCTCCCAAAAACATGCCAGTAGATGGACTCGTTAAGAAAGACTGCCCCTGATGTGAATGAGTGTGTGTGTGTGTGTGTGTGTGTGTGTGTGTAAAGCCCTGAGATGGACCGGTGTCCCTTTCAGGGTGTACTCCAGCTTCACTTCCGTTGCTCCAGGGATAGACTGCAGATCCGGATCATTTTTATTTTTACTGAACTAACATGCCTTTGTTTCATGTGTTATTCCAGACACAAACAAGTATAAGTTACGTCGATTTATATACCTACATGTTTGTGACCCAGCAGGTTATATTGTCACTTGGCAGGGTTGGATTGATTTTGTTCCCTTTTCTTTTAGGTGAGTTTTTAGGTGTTGACTGTTGCTTTTACGTAACATGGCAGTTCGTTGTTTTGTTTTTAAAGTGAGGTGGTGTAGAATAGGTGAACCCATTTTTTCAGGAATTGTACGCACTAGAAGACCTGCGTTATTTACCTGGAGGGACGGCGTGGGGGCGAGACACGGCACTGTCCACGGTGCTGAACTCACTCTGAATGCTAGTTAACGTTACGAGGGGTGGTTATTACGCTCCGATATAAATGTTAGTCACTGACCACAAGGTTGTGCCAGAGTATCACTGTAAAACCATTACGTGAGATCCTTAACTCTTAACTGCTCAGATCAGTGCTCGGTTCACATCCTACCTCGTTTCTAAGTCACTCTTTGTCTTTACGCAACGTTGTTATGTCGTTGGTCCTGAACGTGTTTGTACTGGGGGTATATACACATGATTTATCAGCTCCTTTCCCTGTTTTGCCTACTTTCCTCTGGGAAAAACAGGCCCGACGGAAGGTCATCTGATGAGATCAGTAACCAGAGGGATTTCAAAGGATTAGAGTCTAATCTAGCTGAAATGCAGCTTTATCTGATTAACATCAATGCAGACTGAGACATGCCTTGATTGATCTTTGGAGGATTGGAGGCTGGAGAGGAATTATGGAATGAAATCTTTGATTTTGATTTTCACACTTTCTGCTTTTGAAAATATTAGACTATAAATTTATATATATATATATATATATATATATATATATATATATATATATATATATATATAGAGATATAGAGAGAGAGAGAGAGAGAGAGAGAGAGAGAGAGATAGCCTTTAAGAATGCCTTGACATAACAAAAGAAGAACATAGTGAAATCATTCTCACGGCTGGATCGGGAAGCTTTCGCAAGGCTGCGCTGGCAAACAGAGTCCCCTATGTATGGAGACACCCTGTATGAATTGATAGAGCTTATGTCTAGACTCCTTCTTTGTTTCGTCCTTTTAGGGGAACCCTCAAAGTTTCACTGTAGTACGCTTTATAGTAGGTTTAGCTTTGACAAAGTGCTTAACAAACCTCTATAGAAAGCAACTATCCCAGGAACCTCTGAGGAATCCTCTTATTAAAGATCTTACCTTATGATGCATGTACTCACATTAATGACAGTTAATAGTTTTTCATCCCTGTCTGCAGGGTTACCACTGGAACGAGCTATTAACCGACCAGGATGCAAAGACTGAGATCGTCTTGTACGTTATCCTCCCACTGGTGTCGCTCTTCATCTTCTGCCTGACAGCCTTCCTGGTCTACCAGAGATGCTCACGCAGCAAGCTCAGTTTGGCCAACATCATTGCGCTCGACCTTCAGGACGCAGACAGCAGCGCTGAGATTTTTGCTTCGCTCACAGCCAATGCCGAGCGTCTGAACAGCACCAGCTCTGACACATCCGATGGCGTTTTCCTGATGGTCTACCTTCCGCCGCCCTACGAGGAAACCCTGACCAAGATAACCCGTGCAGCAAGTCTCACCAGTGGCAAAGATGTGGAATGCATAAAGATGGACGGTCTCGAGGCCAAACTGTGTCCAGAACTCAAATCCAGCGGGCATTACGTGTAAACCAGAGTCACAGATATGTCATGTAAACAGTGGGACACTCCCAGAACAAACCAGTAGTCTGAACGAGAGGCATTGGTACACTTATTCAGACTTCGAACCTTCTGAAGAATGAAAAAATAAATAAATAAATGTAATACTAGATCACATTTGTATTGTCACCATCATATAAAGTTTCTCTTGTAACCTAATGATAGAGAACGCAGTAAGTGCTCACAGAGGAAGAAAAAAAATATATCGTAGTGGCTCAAGAATAAGATATAGAGTTGCGTGTTTGATTGATTGGAGAGAGAGAAAAAAAAGGCATTAAAAAAATAAAAGTTTTGACTTCTTCAAGATGTTGAAATCTAAGATATGTATCGATAACATTCACATTAAATGTAGATTAAATAAAGAGATGTACGTCGTCCGCAACGACATTCAGAGAAGCTGTGGTGGTGCTCGACTGGTATTAAAGAGCCCAGTGCTGTTAATTCCAAACCCTAATATTTGCATGTTGCAGCGGAAATTGAGATTCATCAAAACAGTTTTTCCAGAGTCTGTGCCCACTGTTGCTTTAGTGTCCTGGGCGTGGTCTCCTCCTATTAAAAATCTCTTTCCCAAATGCCTCTAGTACTCAACAAAGGGACTCCTTTAACTGTCAAACAGATTCCCTGCCTACAGATTTATCGTATTAATATAATCCAATTATGCAAACATTATTCTAATGTGTTCAAGCCATAGAACTTTTTATTCCCGGGCAAGTATACAATAGGCCAGCACGTTTTTTTTTCTTCTTCTCCAGCGTCAGGTACATGTGTACAAAAAACAAAACAAAGACTCTGGTCATGAAACAACAAAACAAATAAAGACCAGACACACGTGGTCAGAACATGAACATGGACTAAATGATGTTCAATAATGACAAAAGCTAGACAATGACAGATACACAGGACAGGACTTGATTACTAGTGCTCTTTAACCACAAATTGGTTGTTGAGGTTTGGACGAAATTCTTCCAATTCATCAGTTAAACTGGCTAATTGTTGCACACCTATATTTAACAAAGTTTTTTTTTTTTTTTTTTATTAACCTGTATTTTGTTTGCAATTGTTTGACATCCATGAGAGCAGAGTCATTTTTGTGAGTTTTATTCAACATTAAACATTAAAGACAATTTTTCGCAGCTTTCTTTGCTCATATTTACCAAGGGTGCCAATATTAGTGGAGAACACTCTATCTATCTATCTATCTATCTATCTATCTATCTATCTATCTATCTATCTATCTATCTATCTATCTATCTATCTATCTATCTATATACATACAGTAATTATTAAAGATCTCAGGAAAAACCTTTCAAATATTGTAGTTTCAAGATCTTGTGGATTTTTACACCAACCAATGACATTTCAAATGCGCCGTCTTTGCATGTTTTTTTTTTTTTTGTTTTTTTTGCATTTCTCCATTTCCCTCAGACCATGCTCCAGTGCCGTGCCCAGGCCTTGTTTGCGGAGTGCAACACGACACCCTGCTCTAAACATTTGCACATTACGCAAACATTTGCATTCACTTTGTTCCACAGAATCTCTTGGCGTGCTTTTTGTGTTGATTTGGCCCCGGCATGTGATCTAGGATGATAATGATCAGGCAGCAGACATTTTGGTTATATACGAAAATCCCATGCCAAAAATATAAGTAACAACATGAACCTTCATGTACACAAACGTAATGTGATTCCAAATTGACGTCCAGGTCCGAACATGACCCAAAACGATTAGTTCATGATCAAACCAAAGGGAGTATGTATGTGAAAACATCAAATGAATTTTGTAATGTGTGGCAGGCTGGGAAAAGCTCTCGGATAGCACTGGAGCTGATTTTGAAAAAAATAAATAAAAAATCCATCCATCCCTCACTGAACACCTTTGGGATGAACCGGAACACCAACTGTACACCAGGCCTCCAGGTAACATCAGTATCTGACCTCAGTAATGCTCTCGTAGCTGAATGAACACAAATCCCCATCGCCATGCCCCAAAATCTAATGGGAAGCCTTTCCCGAAGACTGGAGCTTATTATAACAGCAGAGTGGGAATAAATCTGGAAGTCATAAATACATTTGCTAGCCCATTGTGCAAGTAAAACCTCGAACTGGCTACATCATTCTCCTCTCCTCTCCACTAACCTCTGGCGCACGATGGCTGCCGTCACATCATCCAGGTGGATGCTACACACTAGTGGCGGTTGAGGAGATCCCCCCCCCACCCCCCACCCCCCAATACTATGTAAAGCAGTTTGAGTGTCTAGAAAAGTAAAAACTGTAACGCATTTAAATGTGACTAGGCCAAAAATTGGTAGCTAATGTGACAGGTTCATCACTGTAGCATGTAGCAAACGACGACTCCCTTTTTTTGATTCATGATTTTAAAAAGTTCTAAAAGATTCAAAGAAGAACCCTTCGTGTGCAGAAGTAAGTCATAGAGGATGGCATTCAAAATCACGGGACTCTTTTTGTTTTTCTTTTCTTCCAATTTCTTTTTTCTTTTTTTTGGAGGGTGAGTCTGCTTGTGCAAAGTAGCATGAGATCATCATCGGACACCTTTTTGCATGTCACGTGACATGGGAGCCTTTGTTAAGCCACTGGGCCACTTGGGACACAATAAATAGCAGGCAACACAAACCACCTGCCAGGTTTTACACACACACACACACACACACACACCTACACAGGCTGCAGCATGGGGATCCGTATCGAGTTGGAGATGTTGGCAGTTTTGCTGTTACTGACCCCTATTGTGATTGATGGTCTTCTGACGTCCAAGTGCGAGCTGGCGAATCAACTAATGTCGGCTATACCTGCAGATGTGACGGACCGTGAAAACCTAGTGGCAAAAAGTGAGTTCAAAACATATATATATATATAAACACACACACACACACACACACACACGTATACAACTACTACTACTATTATAACTACAACTGAAAAGCTTACGATGTACAATTAAAGAGATACCAGTACAAACTTTTGCTATGTTTTTTTTTTAATGGAGGAAAAGGTAAATGTACTGCTTATTGTAAAATAATTCTATTATTATCATTTAAAGCAAAAAAAAAACCTAACACACTAAAAGGTCTTCTTGAGTTACTTCTCATTGCTTTGTCGTCTTCATTCTGACCTAAAAGTATGCAAACCATCGCACTTGGCTGTAAAACCAAATGAACAAAATATATATATATATATTTTTTTTTTTAGAAAAATATTTTATATGTTTTGTTTGTTGGCAAACCTACAATTTGCTTCTCTGGTTAGCTAAAGATTAATAATCCTGTGGGAATAAATGCTAATGTGCTATTAACAAGAAGAAAATAAAAGAGCTTGGGAATTAAAAGACGAGAAAGAAAAAAAAAAGAGAAGAAAAATTTCATGGCTTTGAGAAGTACTAAAATTAGCAAGGAAAATATGTAAGAAGTAAAAATAGAAGTATGTTACTTCTCTTGTGAATAAGCTTGAGTACTCTGACATGTAATCACTAAACTCTTTACAAAATAGTACTCAAGTACACGAACAAAGAACAATTTCAAAGTATAGTCCACCCCGGACAATAATAAAGCAGAAAAAATTAAATCTCTTTGTACAGGATACATTTTCTTGGTAAACACTTTTGGCACAAAAGTGCTGCAGATCATTTAAACTTAGGAGCCGCTTCACATTAATACACCTAAAACAGCTTCCTAACATCTGGTCTACCACCTGAAGAAAGCATTAAATTCCTTAAATAACTTATGCTCAACCTTTATTGGTTTGTTAACCTTTTATTCTTTTAATTTATTCTAAATTAAAAACCCAAAATTTCAACCACTTTTTTTTTTTGCTTGGCCCATTTCTTAGTAGTTATTGGCTCCCCCCCCCCCCCCCACCCCCCCATGGTAATAAAAGCACACGTTCTTGAACAGTATGGAACACAGCGTTCTATGGTGATATGAGAGATATATTTAGAACAGGGTTTTGAAAAACACCCCATAGACCTTAATATTTTCCCTTTTCCTTCCTTTGAACAGTCGTGTGCCATGCGGAGGAGACTTCGGGTTTTGACACCAGCATCGTGAACCAAGCCAATCCTCTGGATCTCCTTGGAAGGCGCAAGACCAGAGCCGCCCCCAATACTACCCGTCCCCCTAAAACCACCAAACCACCTCGTAAATCCGCCACCAGCCCACCTCCTAAATCCGCCACCAGCCCACCTCCTAAATCCGCCTCTAACCCCCTCCGAAATCCACCACTAACCCCCCTCCAATATCCGCCACTAACCCCCCTCCTATATCCGCCACTAACCCCCCTTCTATATTCACCACCAGCCCACCTCATAAATCTGCCACTAATCCCCAGCCTAACACCACACAGATGCCTAAAGCCCAACCCAGAACTCCTCAGCCCATGTTCAACGAGACCGAGATACCAATCCCCCCCCCACCCAACTCTTTGAATATTGAGATTGAAATGAATGATACGTACCCCCCACCTCCTCCCAATTTCAATTCCACATACATGAATCACCGTCAAAAAAGAGGCTTCAACGGACTGTGGACCCTATACGGAGTGTTCCAGTTGGCTGATCGTGTCGCCTGCACCTCGTCCAAAGGCCTCTCCGTAAACATCTGCAACATGGACTGCAGTAGTGAGTACTCATCAAAAAAAATGTCAAGTAATTTCTGCCAATAAAACCCAACACGCTTACAATGAGCGGTGACTAATTCTCGAATTAATCTCTTTTTAAAGAGCTGACCGATGATGACCTGACTGATGACATCAACTGTGTCTGGACCATCATTAACAGCAAGTGAGTGATCAGTGGTCAAAATCACTAGCAGTTACATTTTAGCATAACTATTCACCTACAATTAGCATCACGTCTTTATGTTGTTTGTGCGTTTACTTTGATATATTTCATGTATAGTTAATAATAAGGTTTTTTGTTTTTTTTTTCTCCCCTAAGGCCCACCAGGAAGGGAATTCCTGGCAGACAGGAAGAGGCTAACAAGCTCATCAAGACAATGTAAGTAGAGAAAATAAAATCTACAGGTATTGTTAAGAATCTTCGCCAGGGTATTCCATAGTAAAATTTGGGCTTGGTTACAAGGTTACTTGGGCTTGGTTACTACGAAAACCTTGAAAAACCTAGCTATTTTTTTCTGTGAAAGTTTAATCACCACCTTCTGACCAGTCAGACTTGAGAAGTCAACAGTGGTATAAAACATCGCATTTATCTGACTTTCAGATTTGAACTGATTTTATACCACAGACAGCGTTATCTAATCATTTCTAATTCTATAATGTGATATAGCAAAACTGCAACGGCAGAGCAATTTCAGGTTTCTTGTTATTACAGTGTACTGTCGTACTGATAGCTCGATGATGAGCTTGTGTTTGAGACACTGACCGGGCATTATTTATTATTTTCCCTGTTGCAGGAACGACATTCTCATGAACACTTGTGCCAACCGGGACTACTCTCAGTATCTCGTTACCTGCATCGCTCCATAATCGCACCACGCTACACCTGATCAGACCCTCGGCTGTCTTCTTTGCCAGAGATGGGGCTATTCTGGGCTTCTCTTATCTTTTTCTGAACAAATCTAAATCCTGCTGCAAATTGTATGACTGTAGTAAGGCTCTTAAATGATTGTATGTTGGTCTGATTTGCTTGAATTACTTGTTGGAGAATCGCACTGATGCAAGAATGTTGATGGTAGAGAGGTATATTCAGAAGTCAAACACTATTTTTATTTTCAAACAGCTGATTGTTTTAATGCATGCTTTGAAAAGGAAAAAAAGAGAAAGGTTTAATAATCCTGCTATGATAGCAGAGATGAATATATTTAGATTAGTAGATTTCATATATTTTATTATATCATGTCATTTCACTGGGAAAGGGATGTCTTTCACATTGGCTAAACAGGATAATAAAGTAATGGAGTGGATATCCATGTAAATGTTGCTCTTGCCTTGTATTTCATTCTCAGTCTGTTTAGTTAGAGAAGTTAACAATTTACCACAGCAGAACTTATTAGCATGATACAACAGCTGATTAAGTTTAATAACATCGGACAGTTCAATGAGCACCATTCGGAGGACTGTTATACACGCCATTCATCCTAACAAATCTGACGCAAACACCAATCTATATAATCTTAACTAGCCTTTTCAGACGAGCTAACCATTTAAAAACCAGGTTTCTGAGGGCAGGGGCACTTTAACTGTTTGAAAATATTAGCACACTTTAAGGTTTCCAATCACGTTAATGGAGAACAACATTGTGAGTTTTATTTGGAGTAATAAAGAATTTATTTTTATTTTTTTTAAAAGATGATGTTTTCTAGTGAGGTCAGTATCAAAGAATAGAAAAAAAAACATTGTGGATTTTAAACTTTACTTAAATTATAGAAGCTCACTACATGAACTGTTTGATGAGTAAAAAGGCTTTAGAAACACTTTTTGGTGTGAATTGGTTCCATTTCTACAGCTGAATTTTCTTTTTTGTTTCTGTTTCCTCCATGGTCATTGTTCTTGTCTCCAAAACTTTAGAAAACAAAGTTATATCCATTAAAATGACTAAACTAAGAGAAAAAAGGTAGTATTGAAATACTTGAGTAATTTATATATATATATATATACAGTGGTGTGAAAAAGTGTTTGCCCCCTTCCTCATTTCCTGTTCCTTTGCATGTTTGTCACACTTAAGTGTTTCGGAACATCAAACCAATTTAAACAATAGTCAAGGACAACACAAGTAAACACAAAATGCAATTTGTAAATGAAGGTGTTTATTATTAAAGGTGAAAAAAAATCCAAACAATCATGGCCCTGTGTGAAAAAGTGATTGCCCCCCTTGTTAAAACATACTATAACTGTGGTTGTCCACACCTGAGTTCAATTTCTCTAGCCACACCCAGGCCTGATTATTGCCACACCTGTTCACAATCAAGGCATCACTTAAATAGGAGCTGCTTGACACAGTAAGGTCCACCAGAAGATCCTTAAAAGCTACACATCATGCCGAGACCCAAAGAAATTCAGGAACAATTGAGAAAGAAAGTAATTGAGATCTATCAGTCTGGAAAGGGTTATAAAGCCATTTCCAAAGCTTTGGGAATCCAGCGAACCACAGTGAGAGCCATTATCCACAAATGGCGAAGACATGGAACAGTGGTGAACCTTCCCAGGAGTGGCCGGCCGCCCAAAATTACCCCAAGAGTGCAGCGACAACTCATCCAAGAGGTCACAAAAGACCCCACAACAACGTCCAAAGAACTGCAGGCCTCACTTGCCTCAGTTAAGGTCAGCGTTCATGCCTCCACCATCAGGAAAAGACTGGGCAAAAATGGCCTGCATGGCAGAGTTCCAAGAAGAAAACCACTGCTGAGCAAAAAGAACATCAAAGCTCGTCTCAATTTCTCCACAACACATCTTGATGATCCCCAAGACTTTTGGGACAACATTCTGTGGACCGATGAGACAAAATGTGGAACTCTTTGGAAGGTGTGTGTCCAAGTATATCTGGCGTAGAAGGAACACTGCATTTCATAAAAGAACATTATACCAACAGTAAAATATGGTGGTGGTAGTGTGATGGTCTGGGGCTGTTTTGCGCTTCAGGACCTGGAAGACTTGCCGTGATAAAAGGAACTATGAATTCTGCTGTCTACCAAGAGATCCTGAAGGAGAATGTCCGACCATCTGTTCGTGTACTCAAGCTGAAACGAACTTGGGTTCTGCAGCAGGACAATGATCCTAAACACACCAGCAAGTCCACCACCGAATGGCTGAAGAAAAAAAAAATGAAGACTTTGGAGTGCCTAGCCAAAGTCCTGACCTGAATCCTATTGAGATGTTGTGGTATGACCTTAAAAAGGCCGTTCATGCTCGAAAACCCTCTAATGTAACTGAATTAGGACAATTCTGCAAAAATGAGTGGGCCAAAGTTCCTCCAGGACGCTGTAAAAGCCTCATTGCACGTTATCGCAAACCGCTGGTTGCCGTTGTTTCTGGCAAGGGTTGCCCAAACCGGTATTAGGTTTAGGGGGCAAACACTTTTTCACACAAGGCCCTGGTGGTTTGGATTTTTTTTCACCTTTAATAATAAGCACCTTCATTTACAAATTGCATTTTGTGTTTACTTGTGTTGTCCTTGACTATTGTTTAAATTGGTTTGATGTTCCGAAACACTTAAGTGTGACAAACATGCAAAGGAACAGGAAATGAGGAAGGGGGCAAACACTTTTTCACACCACTGTATATATATATATATATGGGTCACGCCATGAAAACTTCAACCAAACTCTGACATGAGGGTAAAATTCCAATGAAAATAACAATGAATTTATCGATAAAAATGTAATAAAAGAAAAGTCAATAAACAACATTAAAGATTGAAAATTATCAAGAGTTCAATCTCTATATCTATTCATTTAAATATTTCAATATAACTCTGTAGTCTATTTCAGATTCGATCAAAAGGAAGGTTTCAGAAGTCCACAAGTTTTTCTTTGGTATAGTGTGCATCTTTAGCAAGTTAAGGTAAGACAATATCAGATATTTTAGATTTTATGATAAAGTATGTGTAATATATACAACTGAGTGACTTCACTAGACCATGCACGAAATGATGCACGTGTAACAGTGTAACTTACCTGGACACGAACCTCACAGGTAGTCAAAATGCTTGCGATCCGCCATGTCGAATGATCACTCTCGGGTGATATACATCACTCCTGAATGTGGGGTCCGGTGGGAAATTCGAAGCTTGGGAATAAGGCTGTTTAAAGTGTAACATTCCCAAAACAGGACATGATAAAACTACAAACTTAAAATTTTTTATTTTATCTATAATCTTAACTTCTGGTCATTTTGTGACTGACTGACAGAGAAATATTGTTGCTAATGGAAACCTTGATTTTTGGGTTTTTAAAAAAAAAAAAAAATTGAAAACAGTTTGAGCGTAACCCATTCAGTTACTGTCCGCAACAACTTTTAAAAGACCTCGCACCCAAAATTAGCTGTGACCCCGAACATAACTATATTAGGTAAGGTACCACAATATTGGTATTAGGTATTGCTACCACAATAACTGCTATGTCCATATTTGGTATAAGCTAATCTGCTCAAGACTAAGTCATATCATGTTATGTTCACATTTCTACCATTTTTAAATGATATTGTTACTCTTTGCACCTATCTTTTGCACTACGTATTATTTTGGACACTTCCAAACTAAAACTGTGTACTAGTTACACAGTGTACTAGCGCTACACTGTCACTCACTGTACCTATTGTCCTGTTTTAGTAGTACTGTACTGTCCTGTGCTTCTAGCATACGTTTGCACGTGCACTTTGTGTAGATCTTCTTTAGTTCGGTGTCGTTTAGTCATGTGGTTAGTGTGTTGTTTTATGTAGCACCGTGGTCCTGGAGGAACACTGTTTCGTTTCACTGTGTACTGAACCCGCTGTATATGGCTGAAATGACAAGAAAACCACATGACCTTGAACTTGTATGGGGTGTCACAATTTCTGACCCTAATTAATGGGGAGAGTTTAGACAGGCATTATGATTTTATAATAGTTAGGAACAGTATATCTCAAGGTGTACCGAACACCTTACATTAAATCATGATATTTAACAATATTCTCTGCAATGTTACATTTGATTTTATGTCCTATGATGTATATAGACTACATTTGGATGGCTGCAGTTTTCATAGTCGATCAGTCAGCTAGCTAACTTGGCTTACCTCAGAAAGCTTCAGTCGCCTAGTAATACACAAAGGTTTTTAACATGGGTTTAATTAGCAGTTCATAATAATCCAGGAGAAAGTATTCAAGTAAATTGTAAGTGATAAGAGGCAGAGATGCTCAGGATCCACTCGGTTACCTCAGAATCCACTTTCTCTTATTCTCGCGCATTAATATTTAACGCGTAGATTACATTTTGATTGGCTCACATAGGTATCGCGTCCTTGCTCTCATTTGATTGGTTTAGGAGGTTTCACAAGAAGCCGTTACTGTTTGTCTTCATGCGCACTGTTCTGTTTTGGCGCCATCTAGTGTAAGCATTTGGAGCAGTGTTTCCTGTATCAAACCGCAGATTTAAAATAACGTCAAGATACATTTAAGTGCAACTTTCAGGCCGAGAACTCATACATTATGACTGCACAGTAAAGGTTGCATTAAAAGTATGAAATTTAAAGGTTAATTTTTTTCTTTATTTATTTTTTTAAAAAGCAGCAACGGGTGTAGTATTTGGAACTAAATTGGCCTGTCAGAAGTTCTCTTGTCATTTGGAGTAATTTTACACACCACCCTCCAGGTGTCAGGTTTGGTCTACAGGATAAAATATCAGTCTCACCGGCCAGATTTAAACCCTAGGCACACCAATACTTGTCCACAGCACCCCAATTATTTGTGACGGGGATGAAGCCCTGATCTGGTCACTACATTGTACTGTGCTATGGAGCTGAGTGATATAACATTTCTAGGCTTTTCAAAGGAGTTGTGTGTAAAGTTCATCCTTTTTTTTTTAAACATGTAGAAATCATAATTTCAAAGAGATCATAGAAAACCTGATTTGCGATATTGCCACACAGAGGATCTCACCACCTCCTTCACTTTAAACTTAAGGAGGAGCTCCGTCTGGAGCTACAACAGAGCTGCTTATCTTAAAAGAGAACTTCCATGGTGGCTGTAGCTTCAAACAGGAGTGCGATTGACAGGGGAAAGAGAAAGGCATAATGTATTTGCTTTTTTTTTATTCCAACTGCAATTTACCTGGGCAGCATCAGGTGGCTCCAAAACACTAGAAACTACACCTGATCTTACTACTATAAGGAAGCTGGCGCTGACTGCACGAGTACACACAGGAAAACGGAAGCAGTTCCAGTACTTTTTTGCAAGTAATTCAAATACATAAAAAAATTAATTAATAATAAATAATGAACAAACTTATAATAATAATAATAAAGAAATAAAATTAGGCAAATACTTGCAAATAAATGATTAACCTAATGCTGTATCAAATAGAAATAAAACTTCCATAACAAAGCACACTCCTGATATCCTGATATAATATCTATAACATTAGATTTGTATAATACACAACGGAGGGGCAGAAGTATAAAAAAAAAAAACGGAACTAAGGAAAAAAAATTTTTTTTAAAAAACAACAACATTGTGATACTTCAAACATGCAGCTGCCAAATCATTTCAGTGCAGTTCAATGCAGCTGTAGCAAAGCTCAAAGTGTATCGTTCTCTTTCTGTGGTTTGCCCTCAAATCCATCAGGGGGAGTCAGAGGGCTGAATCGGAGCAGGGGAAGGTCACGGGCTCCACCAGCCAGGTGGAGGGGTGGCGGAGGAGGCAGAGATCTGGAGGTACTTCCACCATTACCACTTCCTGAGGTAGGATTGTTGTTGACGTCGTTGTCCGTGAAGCTGCTGCTGCTGTGCTGGCAGCGAGGTAGGAATGTCCCATGATGGTAACGACGATGCATCACACACAACGCCACCATTAGCAGTGCAATAAGGAAGCAGAGCAGGAAACACACGGTATAAAGGAGCGTGGGGCCCAAAAGCTTGCTGCAGTCTAGACACAGAAAGAGACTTGTAGTACATAAATATATTTTTAATCATAATTTAGATTGTCTGAACAAATCAAATGGACATGTGAACATAGTATAGATTTTAAAATAATTTAAGGTACAGTACCAAAGTCTTTGAAACACTGTAAAGCAAAGATGCCTTCATAAACCATTAAATTAAATGTTTTTAAAAGAGCAGAAAACAGTAATGAACTATAAACACAGTCTATATTTGGTGTGACGACCCATCAGTAGTCTCCGGTACAATTTGTGCAGTTTGATAAGGATAATGCATAAGATAAACATGTAAAACTAGATCCGTATTAAAATAAAATAGGGCACACAAGACTTTTGTACACTACTGTACCCAATTGTACGATATGATCCATTGACGTACCTTTAAAGCTTTACTCTAAAAAGCTAAGGAAAATTTATAGCACATTCACCTTCTGAGGTTAAAGATACACTATAGAGGTACAAAATGTGTACCATGGACCGTAGCACCCCAACGACAAGCAAAGGGCTGGCACCTTTATTTCTCTTGAGTGCATCAGGGCATCTCTGGATGACTATTTCACATGTAAATGAATCACTGAATCTGTACATGCTCTAAAATAAACAGTCCCAAAGAAGGTGCTTTGATGTAACACTCACCCCCGGGGAAATGTGGAGGCTCAGTTGCAAGTATGAAGTTTTGGGCTGGAAGAGACTTCGCTGTGTAGGAAAAAAGAACGTCTAAATAAAGGTCGAACAGGAACTTCTGTGAATTCGTGAACACCAACACCAACACCAGAAACTAGTCTAAAACATTCAGCCATCTTTGTCTCGGTCTTTGCCTTTGCATGGGAAACAAGTTCACGGTAGTGCGCACGTATTTCTGATTTGTCAGATCTGCAATACTTTATCATCTGGTCCATTATCCACTCCATAATCCCACTTTCCGTCCCATCGTCCAAACTTAACTGCAATACATCTTGAACAGAAATGGTTCTATACATTGTAAATACACTCCCTGCATTAACACTTTCCCTTCGTTTGCCAATTCCTATATTTGTAGAAATTGATCAGATTTTTATTTATTTATTTTTTTTACAATCCAATTATTTTCTTTTTTGTTTATTTATATAGGTATATCATTCACATTATAAAAGGTTTAATGAAATGAGTACTTCCAAAATACAAGAAGGTACTATATAACATGGAGTCTGATTCAAGTCTTTTAAAACAACTAGCATTAAATAAATAAACAAACAATTAATTAATTTATTTATTTATTTAATTAATTAATAAAATCACCTCAAGGTCATTCAGATTGAATTTAAAGTCAAACGTAACTGTTTTTGTTACTTCACTTCTGTTCATCGCTTTTGGTCCTATTATAATGATTTCCTCATGATTTCTATACATTATCATAGATTAATAGAAACAAGCATTATGGTGCTTTAGCTTACTTTAGTAGCACACAATTCCCCCCAAACAAAATTTCTAAAATGATAAAAATGTAGAAAATGCTCGTTGGGAGCAATAATTTTCCCATTCATGGAAACACACAACAAAACGTGTGAGTATTTTCCCTGTTCTTTTAAAAAGTAACCACTGGATTTACCAAGTTACTAATAAAGACGTACCTTTTATTCCATGAGATTGCTTGGTGCTATTTGTTCTGTTCTCCGCAAGGCCCGCAACATGCTCTTCAGAACCAGCCGGCAAAGTTGAGGCACCATCGATCTTCAGCCTCTCCATGGAAACCGCACCAACATCTTCAACCGATGGAGTTGATGGCTTGGCCATCTTGGCCTCAGCTGGCTCGTCAGGAGTTTGAGTGGCCACTTGGCTGAAGAGTGTAAGCTCATTTTTCTTCACGGCAGCTGTCGTGGTAGACTGTTTTCTTTTCAGTGCTCTCTTTTTGGTGGACTGTGTCCGTGTGGTAACAGTGGATGTAGAGGTGGAGTACGTGGTGTAAGTGGGAGCCAGTGTGTGTGGGCCATGTGGCCCATCATCAAACATCCGGGTGTACTTCTCGACACTTATCCAGCTTGGTATTTCTGTTGGCACTGAAACCAACTCCTCAATTTCCTCATCGTCAATGTCATCCTGTGGTAAAGCACCAGGAAAGGGTACTTCTTGGTTCTTGGCTCCACCTCTGATCTTCCGGCTCTCTCTGAAAGATCCTGTAGTGACAGTAGGAATCTCATTCAGCTGAGGGTTGATGCTGTGGTTGACTCCCGTATACTCAACATGATCATCATCAGCATTTTCCTCCAGTTCATTTGAGAAGCTTGTCTTTATAGGGAACTTTGTCACTGCATCGTTGGCTTCCATTTCTTTTATTTTGACTTCTTGGTCCTCTGAAACGTCCTCATTTAGATCTAAGTAAGGTAAGGTAAGGTCTAAGTGTCATGACGTTAGATTTGGATTAGATTAAACTGTCAGCAGTTCCTTTAGTCGTCACTACTTCACTTTAACAAAAACACCTTGCCTACTGTATCTACCCCCAGTCGGAAATGAACAAACATGACAGTACCACCACAAGGATTTACACGAGTGACAAAACAATATCCACAAATTAATCACTTCTCAAAATGGCAAGGTTTGTGTAAGTAAAATAATCATGATAGTCACGATAACACACCTCACTGTCCAAAAAAATCCAACAGCATGAAAGTTATAAGAAACAATAACCTAAGACCTCATCCTCACCTGGAGTTTCCGGCAGGCCAAAGGCCTGGTACGCCCCGTAAAACCCTCGGTGTGGTGGGTTCAGGTTTGGGCGGATGAGCTGCACCACATGCACCGTGTCTGAGACGGACGTGTATATACTGCTCCTCCAGCAGCGCTCCAGGATGCGTCTCTCTCCGGCTGACACTGGAGACTCATCCAGGTGGATCTGATCGGTCTTCAGATGGCATACGTGCTCTGGCGTCAGGTCCTCTAGGTAGACCTGCACACGTTTCCCATGCTGCACCTGGATGGTCCAGTTGCACCAGAGCGCGGGGTTCGAACACAGGTAGTCGGGTGAGAAGAATTCGCCCCTGTCGCCGTGAAGGATCTGGTGGCAGCTTCGCAAGGCGTAGAAGGCATTTTGCTGGCGAGATCCTTTCACATGGATGCCAGGGGGACATAGAGATGTATACAAAATAGGAATATACAAGAGACACACTGGGACCCCTTTTACATACTCGACCAATCTTTTTATTTCATTTTTAGCAGATTAGATTGATGGTTATCTCTACATACAGTCAAGTGCAGATGTTTGTATACCCTCGAAGAGCACAAAATAAAAAACGAATTCAATTTATATCAAGATATGTAGTGTTCTACGTTCTGACAGACGTTCCTTCGTTATCTGAAGTAACAATCATGGGTAAAAAGAAAGACGTTAACAGGTGGCAAAAAAAAATAAGTCAAAATGATACTAGTTCAAAAGGTTTGCAGCTCCCTTTATGAATATGATGTACATTCTCTTTAATAGCGTTGCTTTTCAATGGTTTCCCATCAATGCTTGCCTTTTTAAATGGCTCAAATCTCTCATAACAGCTGTGGATTCTATCAGTTGTAATGTCCTTTAACTATTAGCACATAAATAGCAAAACAGTGGTATAAGCATTCCTGGCCATTTTAAATGACCATTCCCTTAAACTGGTCAGAATGTTCCGTTTCGAAACAGACTTCTAGCACAAATAATAAGAACCCTAATAAACCATTAATTGTGTCAGGAGTGTAATAAATTAATAAACAAGTGAGGATTTTGAATTTTGCCTGTTTTTTTTTTTTTGTTTTAAACATTCAGGTTCAAAATAAAACCAAAACCAGGATCTGACTGTTAAAGCTTACCTTCAGCTTACTTTAACAAAATATGCTTCAACCACAGTGCATAAAGTAAAAAAAAAAAAAACATATAACATTGTGAAGTTTAAACCTTATAAGGTCATGTTTGTTTGTTTTGGTTTTTTTTTTTTTTTTACCTGAAGACATGGGGGCATCATGTTCGTTTATCTGATAAATCAAAACAGAAAGTCGTGAGAAGTGAATTAAAGTAATCCATGTATTAACCCCACTACAATAAACTCCAACTGTAAGAATTTACCATTTGGCATTTGACCACAGCCTCGACGTGGATCAGTAACAGGGCGCAAAGTTTGCACATCAAACACCGTCGATGCATCTTGGACTTATCTATATGATAGAACTGTAATGATAAGCAAGGCAGATACAACGTGCATGTGGATGTCAGATTACTTTCACGCAAAGGCCGCTCGCTTGCAATCACCTGTCATATATTGGTAATTAGTGTACTGCGCATGCGCAAATCCTGCGCTGCTACCAGCAGGGGGCGCCGCCAGAGAACATAACCGTGATCACTTGTCGAGGCTTTTGCAACTGGTTTTCTACCAGTGCATTTCTTATTATTCGTTGCTTTTGTGTGGGGTTTAACCCAACATTTATTGATGGAAGGAGTCTCCAGTGTCAGTGCTTTGTAAGAGTAAGTTGTCAGAGAGAAGTCACACCACCATGTCTTTATTATTTATGTTTATGTTATCCTATAACAGCACACCCCCATGAGGAAAAAGAATTGCCGCGTCCCAATCCATCCTAAATAGATTAGAGTTAGTGTGTCCCGAGTGGTAGTGTGTTGAAATGGGTATCCCGGATGGTCTACAATCCCTGGTAGATTTTCAAAGTGTGGATCCGTGGACACTTTTTCAGCTCATATTTCGCACAACGCCTTGCACGATGGAGGAAGAGTTTGCTTCCCCGAATTCAACTTGCAAACACCTACCGCATTTTTGGGAGTTTGGGAACCCGGAGGAAACCTAAACCCTGTCGTTGATTTTTTTTTCTTCTTCCTATAATCAAATATTTAATCTTTTCCCTTATTAAATATTCACATGGTAGAAATATCCCACTTACTTATATTCCCCATGTGACTATTTCTTTCTTCTTCTTTTTTAAGCTATATTAACACAATGACAAGCACATGTACACCATGGAATGTTTAATCTTTTTGAGTGCAAAACCAAAACTTTTTTACAAACAACATAAGGCACCAAAGCAACAATCAAACAAGCAAGTGCAGAGACAAACACGAGCCTTCGTTACTGCGGAAAACAACGATCGAGTGATGAACACAAAAACAACACAACACACTTACACTTCCCAAAGCAACACACTGCAAAAAAAAAAAAAAAAAAAAAACCTTACAAATGAAAATATCTTGAAAATAGCCAAATTTGTCAAAGTTTTTCTTATTAAAACTGTAACGAAAATGGCAATGAATGTAAATATACGATTATTAAACCAATTTCTAGATCTTTCTTTGGATAATTTCAAGCTTGAAAGACAGTCTTGTTCTATTGACAGATCATTTGTTATCATTTAAAGGACGTATATCTGGAAAGAAGCAAAAGTATCCGTCAATACAACAAAGCAGATTAAAACCCGGATTAATAATCCTAAATCTAATGTCAAATCATTTTATAATAAGAAATATTTGTCGAATTTTCCCATATTCAAGAAATTTTCAAATGCTTAGCCAGAATTTTTTTTTCGTTTTTTTTTTATTGTTTTTGCTGTGAAAGTTTACTGAAAAAAGAAAAAACAACAACTAAGACACTAAGTGACTATATTTAAGTACAGCAGTGCAGACTAGACAAGACTTTTTTTCTTTTAATTAAAAAAACAAATGGATATAATGTAATCCTTCTGAAATGCAGTTTGGTTAAAACTCGGAGAGACAAACAGAATCTCTCTCTCGCACATACACATGCACGCAATTCATAAAAAAAAAATATACATAAACACAATATTCAAAATGCCTGAACGTCTGTTAATTAATAACTACTTCTTCTTATTTTTTTTTTTAAAGGGTAAAACCATTTCTTTATTCACTTCATCCATACACACACACACACACACACACACACATCAGAACTAGCAATATATAATATATTCCATACTGCAGGTATTAATACACAATTATAGGACAGTATGATTATGGCTTTTGGTCCCTACAGAGTGCACTTAGGCTTAGGTTGACCTAAATCCAGGTCTAGTTTAAGGCCAATCTGAATTAGTTTAGATTATCATGCACATTTACAGTACAATTCACATACATTACAAATCACATACTTGTAAACGTCGGACGTGCAAAGTATCTTGAGCGTTTCCACAGACTAATGAGGTAATCTCCGGGTCCAAAGTCCCACTCAAGTCAACCAAACAGATTATAATGTACTGTCTGATGACAAAAGTTCGCTGACATCATATAGCCCTTATGCTTGCTACACTGACTTGCAAATGTACCAAGCCATTATTTTAATGGAACATCCATCATTATATATTTAAAAATACTGTTGTTTACATATCATGAAAATAAAATTTCAAAAAAAATCACCGTTTCTGTTAAACTAAACCGAATCAAAGGAATGTTGTTTTCTGTCGTTTTTCCACTTGAGCTACGAAGCTAATGAAGCTACCGAGCAGACAAAAACACAGCATCATATCAAACCACATTAAGGACACATACAGACCGCCGATGTGATTCGGATCACAGGGTGACTTCCTGTTGTTTCTAAATATGATAAATCTTCACAGTGTAATAACTGTGCACTGGAATGTTATGGAGGCGGCCATCTTGGACAAACAGAATCGGTTTTTTTTTTGTTTGTTTTTTTTTCCTTAGTGCAATTTTCCCACTGGACCTAACCGCAGAACTGTTCCAGTGCAACAAGTTTTGCAGGAATGCTTGAGACTTATTCAGTAACTCCTTTTATTTCATGCTTTATTTCCTCAAATGATATTAGCGAATCACCAGGCCAGTTTGCTATTTCGCTACCATGGTGACGGCTCCCTCGAGGTTTTAGCTAGCTAGTTGGTTATGTTTAAATGAATGTACTCAAATGACAGTCTTTGGTTTGTAACACTTTAACATGTCTAGCAGGTAGTTTTTAAATTGTCAAGATATTTCTGTTGCTTGCCGGCTACGCTAGGCGTGTAGCTTGAGCTCCACACAAAATATGGAGTTTGATTTTTTCCGACATAAGAGATACAGTCACATAGCAGATATATTTCGCTAGTTGATGAGCAGATTTAGGAGCATTATCGAAGATCTTTTTCCCAGTCTGAGCCAACAGAAGATGAAACATGTTGAGGAAAATAAGCAAAAAAAAGGCAAGCCCGTGACATGGTCTTGGATGGCTTGGAATATCCCTTGAGGCTATCGATACACCTGAAGGATATCATTACTGCTAATATGGAACAGAAGTAAGGGTGGACGATAAGACAACACTAAGACAGGTCTACGATACTTAGCATGTATGCGTATATGCAGGTTTTCTACCAAACTGCCAACAAATCTGTAAACGCTTTCTTTAAAAAATAAACCTTTAAAAATGAGTTTGATGATGTTTTAACGTGTATAAAAAATAAAATAACACTGAAAAGCAGGGAAGTAGATCTGTTTTTTTGGGTTGTTGTGATTTTCTTTTAAGTGTCATACTTTAGGTTTGTAACTTATGTTGAAAATATACTTTAAAATGATATTTAAAAAAAAAAAAGGATATTTAAAAAATAAATAAATAAAAAAGCAGGTTGGTACAATGTGGGTGATGGTTACATTTTAGTTGTGAGCTAAGGCTGAAGTGCTTGCTATTAGAAGTGCACTGCTACTGTACTAGCCAGCTAACACAGAACGAGAGACGATAAGATATCAGCAATCCTATCCTGCACTCATCTAAAGTTCAGTCATGGGTCACAGGTCAGAGATAAACCATTCAGAACGTATCTCAAAGTGAAGAGCAGATATTCTGAAGATCAGGATCTAATCAGATGTCGGTCCGCTACAATAGCATCCGGACCAGCAGGAGAAGCGGCATCAGACATTTATGACCCTAGTTTATCTCCAGTCCATTTAACCACTGTCCAATCTCACTGGCAGCTCAGCCCGGGGTCGCTAATCCAACCCCAGATTTTGATAATCTCTTGTGGACTCCTGGGATGCACCAGCATTAAACTTTGGTAGACACAGGCACTCTCTCTGTCCTTTTCTACTATGTTAAAAGTCTTAAATCCTTGGTGCTTCTCGGGTACCAGGCCAAGTTTCTGCAGGCACATGCCGGTGTAGACGTCGTCGATGGGATAGAGCGAGATGTGCTGAGAGATGTTTCTCAACCGGATCCCCACGTCAACAGAGTACAGGAAACCTCCCCCGCCCGCGTACGGTGGATAAGCTCCAACAAAGATGCTCTCAGGGATGTAATACTTCAGATTCTTGTTCCGGTGCGGCATGGCTTCACTGATCACGTCTCCGACGAATAAATCTCGCGCCTTGGTCTCCGAGAGTCCACCGAGGAAATTCAGGATGCTCCGGGTGTTCACGAAGACGTCGTCGTCACCCTTGAAGATGTAGCGGGTTGAGGGGCAGCGCTCGGCCATCCACTCGAGGAATAGAACTTCCTTCAGCGTGAGGTTGAAGAAGGTGTCGCGATAGTCCCACTGAAGCAGGTCGCCGTGCAGCGACGCCTCATAACGAAGCATCGCTGAAACATTCGGGAAGTAATCACTTCCTTCCGCCTTGCCCAAGAGGAAGACGGTGTCCACACGGTGACCGGCCAGGATCCCGGCGTGTCCCCAGGACTCCCGTATAGCCTGGCGCCGTTCAAAATGAGGCGTCAGCGACTTCACAGCAAGCAGCAGGAAAGGTGTTTCAGAACACACACCCGGAGCATCTATCAGAATGGGGTACGACCTACACTGCATGTACAGCAGGAAATCTTTGAAGCGCTGAGGCAGGGAACTGTAATCCTTAATCTGCGTAGTTATCGTAAAGTCCGGTTTGCAATGCTCGACCCTGGCCGTGTAGTTCGGCTGAACGGAGGCCTGCATGACCTCCGTGAGGGACACGCTGGTGGTTCCAACGTTGGAGGGAACGATTAGTGGGTTGTAAATGTAATCGAGATGCTGCTGCTTGCGGTTCCAAAAGGCCTCGCTGAGTTCAGGCTTTTTCCAGAATTGCTCCGGCGGTACCTGGGGCTTCGTGGAGTCCCATTTGCCGTAACTCCGTGTCACCTCCACCAGAATGTAAATCAGGAAGTTGACCATCATCATCACGCCAAGGAACTTGGTTTTATTGCAGCTAGCATGCATCCTGGGTTTACGCATTCCACCTAGGAAAACAGTTTCGACAAAATATTGTTACTACATACCAGTACTGGCGTAAGGTAGTTCTTCCCTTACATATTCATATCAGACACCAAATCTGGAAAGCACCTGAGAAATTGCACTGAATATTGCGGAGTTTTGATCTTGTGTTTATTTCTTAAATGGACTTAAATGGAACATAAATAACGCAAACAACTCGCACTGTATTGTTTTTGATCAAATTTAGCCTTTTGTGTCTAGGGTAAAGCCAAAAGCATTTACATGTTTGGAGTCTGTACATTTTACGGCTCGGTTTCTGAAAAGATTTACAGTTTTGTCTTTTGATGCGTCAGTTAAACAATATAGAATATATTTGATGACAGTTGTTGTCGATTGACCATTGTGGTCACTTCACAAGATACAACACCGGATCCCAAATGATCGATAACCAAGCAAAGAACATGATTCTGGTTCCCATGGCCACGAAATCGCTATTAGACCTCAGAAGGAGCGAGAGACGGACATCATCGGCGGTTCGTTCTTGACATGGCTGGCTTTACTCACAGCTGGAGCAGGAGCTGGAGCACGGTGGCTTGACGCTGAGCTCCATGAGCGAGCTGGAGATTCTCCACTTGGACCCAAGGCGCTGGAGATTGAGGTCCAGTTCGGGGCAGAGCGGCGACGGCACGAACGGCTGCATGTCAAGCTTTTCGTTCCTGATCTCTCGTTGGTTTCTTTTTTCCTCTTTAAACTGACTATTATCTGACATTTACCCTGTAATCACCCATTCTGTTCTCATGGCCCTGGTGTTGATATTTTGCTTATATCTTTCTTCCTCTCCCTCTCCCTCTCCCTCTACATCTCGTCTCTCTCTCTCTCTCTCTCTCTCTCTCTCTCTCTCGCAGCAGAGCAGTGTCATGTGTCCCCGATTCTTCTGACCTCATGATACCAATTATAGGTTTGCTTGCAGCATCTCAGACTCTGACACAGATACAGAGAAAGCTAGAAAGGTCATTGTAGCCACAAACAAAGCTCTGAGAAATGCTCTGCACTGCCTTGAACAGTATATCTCAGTGTGAAACCTAAATTCTTACGAACACACTACAAAAACATTTCATAGTTGTGTAGTTTTATCATCATTCTGCCAGGATAATGATTTTTCGTTTTTAAACATATAGAGTTATTTAAATTTTATTACAGTTCACCAGCTATTGGCAATTAAAATTAAACGAGTTCCATCAAATCCTTAAATCTTTGTACTGTTTACGGACGTCTTCGTTTTCCATTCTCAGACACACTCGATACTTATCATTTCATTCATATATCATTTTATTTTATTTTTATTTACTTAATTTACCGATGTATGGGTATTGAAAACTGCAGGTTTCTGTGCATTGTGTTAATGTAATATGTTTGTCATACTGCTTCTATCTCTCTCTCTCTCTATCTATCTATCCATTCATCCACCCATCCATCTATCTATCCATCTATCCATCCACCCATCCATCCACCCATCCATCTATCTATCCATCTATCTATCCACCCATCCATCTATCTATACATCTATCCATCCATCCATCTATACATCCATCCATCCATCCATCTATCCATCTATCCATCCACTCATCCATCTATCTATACATCTATCCATCCATCCATCCATCCACCCATCCACCTATCCATCCATCCATCCATCCATCCACCCATCCATCTATCTATCCATCCACCAATCCATCTATCCATCTACCTATCCATCCATCTATCTATCTATCTATCTATCTATCTATCTATCTATCTATCTATCTATCTATCCATCCATCCATCCATCCATCCATCCATCCATCCATCCATCCATCCTCTCTCTCTCTCTCTCTCTCTCTCTATCTATCTATCTATCTATCTATCTATCTATCTATCTATCTATCTATCTATCTATCCATCCATCCATCCATCCATCCATCCATCCATCCATCTATCTATCCTACTTTTAATTAAAGATAAAGAATAAAGTAGGACACCTTTTTGTACCCGTTATATTACTTCTGTTCTTCTTTCACAAAACCCCACTGCATGAAAGGACTCTGTCATATTTTGCAGCTTTACACTGTACACATCCATTCATTTTCAGTACCACTTATCCTACACAGGGTTGTTGGAGAGCCTGGAGCCTATCCCAAGGAACTCGGGGCACAAGGACAGGGTGCCAACACATTACACGGCACAATCGCACACACGCAATTCACACACAATTTAGAAACACCTGTCTTTGGATTGGGGGAGGAATCCGGAGTACCCGGAGGAAACCCCCGAAGCATGGGGTGAACATGCAAACTCTACACACACAGGGCGGAGGTGGGATTCGAAACTCCAACCCTCGGAAGTGTGAGGCGAACGTGCTGACCACTAATCCATCGTGCCCCCAACCCGATGACAAGGTTAATTACAACTTTATCAATATCAACTTTAGGACAAATTTCGGATTACAGTAAAATACAGTTTAACAGTAGCTGCTTCACCAAAACAAAACAGATTTATTTTGACCGGCTATTCAGTCATTTATTCGATAATTAAAATGAACTTTCACATCGTTATGGTCATGACTACAGAATATTCACCTAATATCAGATGAACTTTTAGAGAAAACCCCCCAAATCATTTCATCTATCCTCAATAAGTTGTTCTCAACCTATATGTATAGCATTTGCGTCTAATCATTCGAAACTGGATTCTACTACAATGTATCAAGTTGTTTTTTGGGGGTTTTTTTTTTACGTATTCTTGGCTGTGTCTGCGAAGGTTATCAGTCACTCGGGTCACACTTCATGTTCAGTTACCGCAAGAGTCTAGAGTTGTGACATTTCCGTCAGACTGTATTGCTGGGTCTGAAATAAACCAGAACACGTGATTTTCTGTTGCACGCGAGAAGATTTTGTAACACATCACAGAAGAGGATCTGAATGTTACTGTCTGCTTAACACTCCACAAACTGCTTTGTGATGTTAAAACATATAACACACTCACTAATCAGCTTTAACTGATAAAAGAAAAACAGTATATTATCCTTATACGTGGTGTGAACTGACCAGAATACAGTGTGTTTGTGCCTCTTGCCTACACATATGCTACAACTTTTATACAATTAAGATATTTTAAATAGTTGGCTCGTTGCATGAGTGATGGGTGGAGGAGTGACTGGTGGACAAGTGACGGATGGACGAGTGACGGGTGGACGAGTGACGGGTGGACGAGTGACGGGTGGATGTGAGGGCTAAAGTCTACTATCTATCACTAGCTTGACAATGAACCTATTAGTGTTGAGCAATGCTTTGTAGAATGAGGTCTCGTTGATGACATATAAAGAGTGATAAAATGATTACACACACACACACACACATTTAAAGGCAGACATTTCTGAGCGTTAAACATGTCAAACTGCAAAATAAATAAAAAAAAACACTTTTTTTTTTTCTTCTGTCGTCTGTGCTATTCCGCCATTTTTTCTTTGATTGGACGAGGTGTGCAGCTCTAGGTTCTCCTCCAGAGGCAGTGCGTGTGTGTGGAAAAAAAAAGTAGGGGCTTATATTTCACATGCGCCTTCTTCATCGTTGCTGATGATGATTCTGAAAAATGTCGGCCCAAAAGGAGACCAAATCTAGGGGTTCGTGTCAGCGACGCTGACACCTGACACACTGCGTGACTAGACGAGAAAAGAAACAAACAAATAAATAAATAAATAAATCAGCCCCTGCCTTGCTTCTGACTCAGTTCCACAAAAATCCAAAATAATCCACCATAAAAACATTTTTGTATCAGCGATTAACCTGATGTGGAGGCAAAACAGGTTGGGCTTAACCGTGCTAGTACATTTATACAGTACCAGCAGGTAACCTTTGTACTTTGCACTACTGGTATTTATGGCCGATCATCAATGCTCTTTATTGTCCCTGTATTTCTGCACCAGTTTAACCAACTAACCCGTACTTCTACGTGTACTTAGCCGATACATAGCTTCTGAGGTACTAAAAGATCATACAAAAGAGCTTATTCCAGGGTTACTCCAGGCTTACACAGACGTCCTAACGTACATAAGGATCTTCTGCCAGGTCTACTATCCTCAGTGCTGGCTCGCACTGATGCCAAGAGTCACACCAGAAGATAATCAGAAGACTGGTTCTCCCGTCTGAAACGTGTCCCACTGTCTTCCCTGATTATTCTGCATCGCTGTTCAGCTCACGGCCCAGTCTAGCCAGGTGTACACCTGTTCATTCATGCAAATATGCAATCAGCCAATCATGTGTCAGCAGAGCAACATGTGATCTCAGTCACTTTGATCGTGACGTTGTTGTTGGTGCCAGAAGCTGCTGATCTCCTGGGATTTTCCCACACAACATTTTATGCCGTATGGAGACGAAGACACAAACAAAAAACAACAACAACAACCAAACAAATAACCACTCTTTACAACCGCGGTGAGTGGAAAAGCATATCAGAACACACAACATCTCAAATCTTGAGGCAGATGAGCTACAACGGTAGAAGACCCAACATCAGTGTCTATGTATACTTACTTACAACCCCAATTGCGGAAAAGTTGGGACAGTATGGAAAATGCTAATAAAACCAAAGAGGAGTGATTTGTAAATGTACTTTGACTTAAACAAGAAAAAAACGTATAAAGACAAGTTATGTGATGTTTTTGCTAATCAACTGCATAGTTTTTTGAAATTGATGCATGCAACACGTTCCAAAAAAGTTGGGACAGGGGCAATTTAGGACTAATAGCAATGTGAGAAGTTAATAAGAAGGCGATGTGAAACAGGTGAGGCGATCGTCTAATCAGAGTATATAAGGAGTCTCCAAAAAAAAACCTAGTCCTTCAAGAGCAAGGACGGGTCGAGGCTCTCCGATCTGTTAACAGATGCGTCAGCGTATAATCAAACACTTTGAGAACAACATTCCCCAAAGACAAATCGGTAGGATTTGGGGCGTTTCACCTTCTACAGCGCACAATATCATTAAAAGAGTCAAGGAGTCTGGTCTAATCTCGGTGCGTAAAGGGCCGAAAACCACTTCTGAATGCGCGTGATCTCTGACCCCTCAGACGTCACTGTCTTAAAAACCGTCATGAGTCTGTAATGGAGATCCTGACATGGGCTCAAGAATACTTTGGTAAACCTTCAACACCACTCGCCGCTGCATCCAGAGATGCAAGTTAAGGCTTTACTACGCAAAGAAGAAGCCACACATCAACACTGTTCAGAAGCTCCACCCACTTCTCTGGGCTCTGTCTCATCTGAAATGGACAGTAGCACAATGGAATTGTGTTTTGTGATTCAATGAGTCGACGTTTCAAATAGTTTTAGGACAAAACAGCCATTGTGTTCTCCGGGCCAAAGAGGACTGTCTAAAGTATTATCAGCGTCAGGTCCAAAAGCCAGCATCTGTCAGGGTATGTGGGCGTGTCAGTGCACATGGTATGGGTAACACACATCTGTGTTGGCATCATTATTGCAGAAAGATATGTACACATTTTGGAGCAACATATGTTGCCATCCAGAGCAGAACAACGCCATACCACATTCTGCAATGTTTTACAAGCGCATGGTTGCGTAAGCAGAGAGTGCGGGTGCGAGGATGGCCTGATGCAGTCCTGACCCGTCTCCGATTGAGAACGTGTGGCGCATTATGAAGGGCAAAATAAAGCAACAAAGTCTCTGTACAGTTGTACAGCTGAAGAAATGCATAACGGCTGAATGGGGGAAAATTCCACTCGCTGAACTTAACCAACTGGTGTCTTCCCTCAGCGTTGAACGCTTAATAAGTGTTACTCAAAGAAAAGCTGATGCTACACAGCGCTAAACAATCGACCGTCTCAACTTTTGGAGTGTGTTACAGTCATCAGATTTTAAATTAGTGTGTATATATATATATATTTTTTTTTTAATTAATTCAAAAAGTAAAACATCAAATAATGTGTTAATAATGCGTTTTCAATATACGTAGTAGCAGAATTGAAGCGAATTCTCAAACGACTCGTTTTGTTTTTGTTTTGTTTGTCTGTTTGGTATTTTCGATACTGTCCCAACACTGTTCCCCCTGAATCTTTTTGAGTAGTTTTGAAAAGGAGTCTGTGATCTTCGTCGCTTTAAACTGAAATTCTGCATCTCCAATTATTAACACTTCCTTGACAAGACCAGGTCACTTATTTTTTTCTCCAAGCGAGGTAGGCTAGGCCTTCCCTCTCTTTCAAACAAACAAACAAACAAACAAACAAATAAATAAACAATAAGAAGTTTCGCCATTCCATATCATCGTATCAAGGTGAGAAAATGGAATCATTTGCAGAACGAATTTAGCTGCACTTTATGGGTTTTACTTAAAGAATCACTCAAATCGAAGGACGTTCGGTGATTGAAGAACATTTCAGCGAGCAGGTGAAAGTGCAAAGTGGAAATACCATGAGACTCTGTGGAACAGCAACAAATGACCAAGACGATGACACGGGTCACCGGTGATATTACTGAAAAGAGATGCACTCAGACGGAAGTGTGTGATAGACCGGACACACGCAAAAAAAACCTAACAAACAATATACACCACTCAGCTGTGTATGTCCACCGGAAAGACCAGGGGGACAACGGAGGACAAAATAGGACAACTGATTTGACAGAGGAGACAGACATCAACCATGATGTACTTAAAATGCCATGCTGGTAGTTTCACACCAACCCACATCAGTGCAACTGGAATAAAGTTGGTTTGACGATGGACGTTCGATATTCGCGAAAATGTGGAAATGAAGGGGCCGTCTCTAAAGTTACATACGACATTGTTATGCACGTTTCTGACTTCAATAGCATTTGAAGGGAACGACTTACAGTCATATAACCCCACTGTAAAGTGTTCATCTAGGTGTCAGGTATGAGATACACCTTTTAGACTTTTGATATTTACAGACATTTTCCCCCTTTGGAGTGGCATATTGCTCGGGGACCTGAGCAGAATCTCCAAAGAGAATACTAAAGAAATAAAAACTAGGGAAACATATTGCCATGTGGAGCGGTGGTTCTCAATAGTGAAGAATCACATATTACGCAGAAAAAGGTTCCTGCGGCCTGCAGATTTCCTTACAAAGACGTTGAACTCTCTGCAAGGAAAGTACATACAGCATCAGACGAAGCATAATCTTTACTAGTCTGTCTCAAGGAACATCTCCAAAGCAACAGACCACTGACCAACAAGAAGAGCAATGGGCCAAGAGATCACAAACTCAAAGACCAGCAAAGCACCGTTCAAAGTATTCTGATCCACCAGAAGCAGTGCCCCAAGCAAAAAGACACAAGACAAAGCAAACATCTGAGGATCATTCAGAGGACACATCGGCCCAGGTATTCTGCAGTTCTCAATCACGTCATAAATCTTTTGTTCACATTAATTCATACCACCTTTTAGATTATTTTCAAATATCCCATCGCAGATCCAAGCTCTGTGGTCTTAGAAAACATGTAAGATAGTAAAAAAAAGTCTTACAGTGAGGGAAAAAAATATTTGATCCCTGCTGATTTTGTACATTTGCCCACTGACAAAGAAATGATCAGTCTATAATTTTAATGGTAGGTTTATTTGAACAGTGAGAGACAGAATAACAACAAAAAAATCCAGAAAAACGCATGTCAAAAATGTTATAAATTGATTTATATTTTAATGAGGGAAAAAAGTATTTGACCCCTCTGCAAAACATGACTTAGTACTTGGTGGCAAAACCCTTGTTGGCGATCACAGAGGTCAGATGTTTCTTGTAGTTGGCCACCAGGTTTGCACACATCTCAGGAGGGATTTTGTCCCACTCCTCTTTGCAGATCTTCTCCAAGTCATTAAGGTTTCGAGGCTGACGTTCGGCAACTCGAACCTTCAGCTCCCTCCACAGATTTTCTATGGGATTAAGGTCTGGAGACTGGCTAGGCCACTCCAGGACCTTAATGTGTTCTTCTTGAGACACTCCTTTGTTGCCTTGGCCGTGTGTTTTGGGTCATTGTCATGCTGGAATACCCATCCACGACCCATTTTCAATGTCCTGGCTGAGGGAAGGAGGTTCTCACCCAAGATTTGATGGTACATGGCCCCGTCCATCGTCCCTTTGATGTGGTGAAGTTGTCCTGTCCCCTTAGCAGAAAAACACCCCCAAAGCATAATGTTTCCACCTCCATGTTTGACGGTGGGGATGGTGTTCTTGGGGTCATAGGCAACATTCCTCCTCCTCCAAACACGGTGAGTTGAGTTAATGCCAAAGAGCTCCATTTTGGTCTCATCTGACCACAACACTTTCACCCAGTTGTCCTCTGAATCATTCAGATGTTCATTGGCAGACTTCAGAAGGGCATGTATATGTGCTTTCTTGAGCAGGGGGACCTTGCGGGCGCTGCAGGATTTCAGTCCTTCACGGCGTAGTGTGTTACCAATTGTTTTCTTGGTGACTATGGTCCCAGCTGCCTAGAGATCATTGACAAGATCCTCCCAAGTAGTTCTGGGCTGATTCCTCACTGTTCTCATGATCCTTGTAACTCCACAAGGTGAGATCTTGCATGGAGCCCCAGGCCGAGGGAGATTAACAGTTCTTTTGTGTTTCTTCCATTTGCGAATAATCGCACCAACTGTTGTCACCTTCTCACCAAGCTGCTTGGCGATGGTCTTGTAGCCCATTCCAGACTTGTGTAGATCTACAATCTTGTCCCTGACATCCTCGGAGAGCTCTTTGGTCTTGGCCATGGTGGAGAGTTTGGAATCTGATTGATTCATTGCTTCTGTGGACAGGTGTCTTTTATACAGGTAACAAGCTGAGATTAAGAGTACTCCCTTTAAGAGAAATCTTTCTGATTGAGAGGGGGTCAAATACTTATTACTTATTTTAATACTTATTTTTTGACATGCGTTTTTCTGGATGTTTTTGTTGTTATTCTGTCTCTCACTGTTCAAATAAATCTACCATTAAAATTATAGACTGATCATTTCTTTGTCAGTGGGCAAACGTACAAAATCAGCAGGGGATCAAATACTTCTTTCCTTCACTGTGTATCCTGCATCATTCAGAGCTGAAAACACTCCACCCACTTAAATGGCTGGTGGGGGAGGTATGAAAAAATTATTCACACCTTTGGGAAATGCATTGCTCTTATAATTGAAAAATAATCTGTGAACATAGAGGAATATATTAACTTACGTAAAAAATGACAATGTTAAGCCATTGTTGAGTATACTGAATCGACGTTAATGAAACACTGGATGAGGTAACTATCATTTATTTTTTTATCGTTTTTCATCTTAGACAATCTAATGCTATTTTCAAGTGGTGGTGAATAACAGAGACCAGGGACACAAGATTTTTATACTAGATCAATACACAGCGAGGCGTCGAGTCTTTTACATTGTGTAAGTATACTAGTCTTCTCATAAGGGTTTTTTTTTTTTAAACGCTGTCAAATCCTTACAATATTTTTACTTATTAACTGTTACCATAAGTAGCAAGCAATTCACAATCACTGTTAATTACCATATACTACATATGTGGTATATGGGGCAGTGGTGGCTTGGTGGTTAAGGCTCTGGGTTACTGACCTTAACCCTCTCTGCTCCAGGGGGCGCCGTATTATGGCTGACCCCTGCGCTCTGACCCAAGCTTCCTGACAGGCTGGGATATGCGAAGAAAAGAATTTCACTGTGCTCTACTGTATATGTGACCAATAAAGACTCATTATCCTTATATAGGAAATTAGCAGTCATAGTAATAATGTTTTAATGCTTAATGTTACCCTGTCGATCATTTTGATTCGCTTAACACACTCTTTTTTCCCCCCAAACATTTTCCCAAACAAGCACTAAAGGAAAATGGATAATGTTGCCTTTCAAATAATATCATTAAATTTATATGGCCTGTAAAGAGAACGGCGTGCACAATGCAGAACATTCGTTTAAATTGACAAACAAGGTGGGTCTCTTAAATTGAAAAAAGAGTCACAACAACATTTATTGTTTGGATTTTTAACTATTTGGTAAAAATATGGTTAAAGAGATGAACGTTAAAGTAGTTTAAATCACAAGAATGCGTTTTTATTGGTTTTGCTTTATTGGGGTAGGGGTAATAGAGAACTGCCAAGGCAGTACAGGATAGAAGAGTGGGAATACCCAATGAGCTGGGAAATGAACCATTCACGGTAGGAGAAGGGCGATTGATTTCTCTACATTTAGACTCAACAAAGATTTAACAAATAAATAGGTTATTTACATGAAGCATGTTCATGATTTCCTGTATTCACACTGCCTAGAGAGTACTTCAAGATGAGAAGATACTGTCTCAGTAAAGGTTACTGGGTGGACGTAAAATGGAACGGAGGACAAACCAACCATTCCACACAACCGGACGGGTAGAGCGGAGTGTTTGTCCTGCGGGTTGGATTTTCCTCGTCAAAGTGTACGACACCGAGAAAAACAAAGAGCTTATCTTATAATAAACTCTGGCACGGTTCTTATGAATTTGTGGAGCAGAATGTTGATTCACTTCAGTCTCGTAAGAACCCTGGAGTGTGGCCCATTCTGCAGAGAAATTCATGTCTCGTTTAAATCTGATTTAATAGTTTATTAAATATCTAATAATAATAATAATAATAATAATAATAATATAAAAGGTGTATCTCATACCTGATGCTATTGAAGTTAGAAACGTGTATAACAATGTCGTATGTAACTTTAGAGACGGTCCCTTAATTTCCACACATCTGTGAATCGAGTTTATTCCAGTCTCAGTGCACCCGAGGATCCTGTTATTCTCATCACTAATGACGTCAAAGGTTTGAATAAAAATAATAATAATAATAATAATAATAATAATAATAATAATAATAATAAACACTGTTGATGATTATTACTCCGTACAAATGATCTATCTCTCTCTCTCTCTCATACAAGGTCTATTCCTAATGCACATCAGCACCAACAAGCAATCATTATCTCCAGATGTTCCACACACCTGTACCGCAGGTGCGCTCTCTACGTTTTCTACCTGTCCTGAATAACAACGTTTCCACCTCGCAAGGCTGAAGCATAAATCAGCATTTTTGTTTTAAAACAAACAAACAAACAAACAAACAAACAAACAAATGTTATAAAAACATCTCCTCACCTTCTGCTGTATTTCCAGTCTCGGGATCAGTCAGAGTGACATTTCTCCTCCTCAGAACATCCTCACCAAGCCTCCTCTAGCCTATGATTAAGCGTAGTGACTCCAAAACGCTCCACCAACTTCTCCTTCCTTTTATTATAAGGACTATGATTATTATTATTATTATTAGTTGATCAGTTGAGAAGCTCCGACATTCCTCGAGGGTGCAGCCTGATCAGTGCGGGGTGGGTGGGGGGTAAATATTATTCATCATATGAGCGCCGGTTATAAAAAATGGTCGCCAGCCTCACACACCCGCGCACACACACACCACCACACACCACTGCACAGGACAACATGTCTAAACGGGTTATGAGCATCAGGGGGCGGGGCTTTCGTCAGCCACGCCCCCAAACCCTTCAAGAGGCGGAAGTAATATTAAAAGGCGTACATTAGGCAACACGCACGAGGAGCAGAAACGAACCCGCGTGTCCTATAATTAACATTATCCCAGTGTATATGTCCAAAACAACACTTCCCTTTGGTTCCAGCTGGCTCAGGGGTAGCTTAATGCACTGGAAAAGCAGCGAATGAAACAATCCACAAAGCTTGACTTGAATTCTTGGAGCATTATCATATAATTAGACTTTTATGATGTTTATGACCTCATTGTTTATTTATTAATATTATTTTGTTGTTGTTGTTGTAATATTTAAACTCTTAATACTGGGATGAACTGCATCACCTACATAGTTCTTTCTTTCCTTTTTTTTTTTTTTTGCACTCTGGCTTCCAGAGTTCTTATATCGTCGGTGCATTATTACTTCGTTATTTTCTTCTTCTTGTATTTTATTTTAATATGCTACACTGTGTAATATTATTAGGTATACGTCTTTAAAAGGTATGGACATTATATTTGTTAAAGTGCGCAGACTATTTATTAGATTTGAAGTCAGTAGGGGATTTTTTTTCTTACTGAAATTTTTTTTTTTTAGTTTAGGTCATTTTATTTAGCTTACACTAGGTCCACTTTGTGGACAACCCTAGGGGTGAAATACTGCTGTCTCCTTTGTTTTATGGAGACTTTGGGTGTGTGTCCCTCTTCAGCTCCAATTGGCTATTTATATTCTTATGTTTACTTTAGTTCTTGGATTTTATAATTTTTTTTTAAATATAACCAGCAACAGCTATTGAGTAGCCATGATGAGCCGGGAGCGGGGGCGGGGGGGGGGATTTAAAAAATATTATTATTATTTTTTTTTATTTTTTATTTTTTTTACATGTAAATGAATCACATGCATGAATATGAATCACATGAAAAGGAATCATATGTAAATGAATCACATGTAAATGAATCACATGCATGAATATGAATCACATGAAAAGGAATCATATGTAAATGAATCACATGAAAATGAATTACATGTACTAGAATCACATGCATGAATATGAATCACATGTAAATGAATCATATGAAAATGAATAAATAAACAAAGGCAAAAAAATAAAGTGTCCGTAGTGTATAAATGGGTGTGTGAGTGATTATGTGAGTGTGCCCTGTGATGGACTGGCTCCATCACACCCCGCCTCGTACCCCATACTCGCTGGGATAGACTCCAGGATCCCTACGATAAGCGGCATAGAACATGAGTTTAAAATCCATCCTTCATCCACACACTCTGAATTCATACTCAAATGTATACACTAAATAGAAGAAATGCCGTACTGTAGTCTATAAAACACGTATAAACGGTCAAAAAAAGGAAAATGTTAAGTATGAGCACATCCAAGCTCTCGATTTACGCTGAAGCTTGACTCCAGCTTTACATGGCCATGTGTTCCTTACCTGCCGTATAAATCTGGGGAACATAGGACCCTGGGAACATAGATACCCTCCCTTCCCCATTGCTAGCTAGATCGAACAGGAGCTCTTGATGTGTTGTGCTGAATAATACTCATTTAAATAGTGCACGTAGCTTTTCTTCGGCCACTTTATTACACCTGGATCCCCCTCCAAAAAACAAAAACATTATTTAGAACACTTTATTATTCAACTCATACTCGTTGTTCATCACATTCCTTGCAAGGAAGCAACAGCTGCTACAAAAGGTCGCCACTGAAGAATGACGAAAGTAGTTCATTTTTACTACACGTTCATTTTGTACATCAATTTCCTCATCAGTCCGTTTCTGCAACGTCCAACATTACTGTAAAAAGGTCTGAACGCCTCACTCTACGTCCATTCACTGAGGCAAGACTACTGTTAAATATTTGATGGAGTTTTTGTTTTTGGATGCTGTGGCCTTTTGCCTGCTTGTTCTAGGCGCGCACCGATATTAAATATTTATAAATCACAGCAAATTTGATTCAACATGTCTAATAATGATGATAATAATAATAATAATAATAGAAAAACCACTGAAATGGCCCTGGAACACAGACGGAAGCTGTGCAGGAGATCTCCGAGGCGGTTAATGGAACAACCTGCTCAGAGAAACAGGTGTGTCCACTGCACGGCGTCTCTGAGGGACGGCTGGGAAACCTGATGCGACACGGCACATCCTCACGGTGGGAAAGGTGCAGCACTACACACGTTACCAAACGGTCTTTCATGAGGAACCTGCAAAAACATTTTATCTACCGGTGACATTTTATCAGATGAATTGAAGGTGATTGTTGATAAGAATAACAGGCCTGTGCAAGAGCAACTGTAAAGTAGGATTTTTTTTTTTATATATACAAAGGCCATAAATACGTTTTTATGACCAAGTTCAGTATGAGACAGTTGTGCAGTAATCCCAGTGGAAAAGTACACAGACTCTCTCTCTCTCTCTCTCTCTCTAGCTGTGGTGCACAACACTGTCGATGCTTTCTTGGATTTCTGCCATCTTCTTTAGCACCTGGTTAATCTTCACTTCATCAAACTCCAAGCACACAAACTCAGAGTCCTGGGAGAGAGAGAGACAGAGAGAGAGAGAGACTTGACAGACCTTTATTTTAACCATTCACAATGTCTCAAAATGTCAAACATTTTCAAATATGCAGCATTTTTACAAATACCTACTTACTTATTATAGATCAATTAAAATACATTAAAAAACGCTTAAATAAAAAGGTAGATGAGAACACAAACATGTACTAATTAAAACACAATAATAAGCTGAGTCCTGAGAGAGAGACAGACAGACAAATAGACAGAGATACAGAGCACATGAAAACTCATACAGAGAGAGAGAGAGACACACAGAGACAGACAGAGAGAATGTGCATGCGAGAGAGAGAGAGAGAGAGAGAGAGAGAGAGAGAGAGAGAAAACACAGGAAAGACACACACACACAGAGAGAGAGAGAAAACATGCGTGAGAAAGTGTGAGAGAGACAGACAGACTAATAGACAGACAGATACAGAGAGAGAGAGAGAACATGCGTGTGAGAAAGAGAGAGACAACATGCGTGTAAGAGAGCGTGAAGAGTGAGATGATAGAATAGTGAGATGAAAAGCGAGATGAAGAGAGATGAATAGTGAGATGAAGAGTGAGATGATAGAATAGTGAGATGAAAAGCGAGATGAAGAGTGAGATGAGGAGTGAGATGATAGAAGAGTTAGATGAAGAGTGAGATGAAGAGTGAGATGAGGAGTGAGTCGAGGAGTGAGATGATAGAAGAGTTAGATGAAGAGTGAGATGAGGAGTGAGACGAGGAGTGAGATGATAGAAGAGTTAGATGAAGAGTGAGATGAGGAGTGAGATGAGGAGTGAGATAGAAGAGTTAGATGAAGAGTGAGACGAAGAGTGAGATGAAGAGTGAGATGAAGAGTGAGATGATAGAAGAGTGAGATGAGTGAAATGATAGAAGAGTGAGATGAATGAGATGATAGAAGAGTGAGATGAAGAGTGAGATGAGTGAGATGATAGAAGAGTGAGATGAATGAGATGATAGAAGAGTGAGATTAATGAAATGATAGAAGAGTGAGATTAAGAGTGAGATGAGTGAGATGATAGAAGAGTGAGATGATTGAAGAGTGAGATGAAGAGTGAGATGAGTGAGATGATAGAAGAGTGAAATGATAGAAGAGTGAGATGAGTGAGATGATAGAAGAGTGAGATGATAGAAGAGTGAGATGATTGAAGAGTGAGATGAAGAGTGAGATGAGTGAGATGATAGAAGAGTGAAATGATAGAAGAGTGAGATGAGTGAGATGATTGAAGAGTGAGATGAGTGAGATGATAGAAGAGTGAGACGAAGAGTGAGATGATATAATGAATAAAGTGTAAAGACGGATAGATTCATATCGATGCACTAATCCCAACATTTACAGAATCGTCTTACAACACACATCACGCTGAAGCTCGAGGCTACGACTGCAGCGGAGCACACGCTCTGTCCGACTGCGTAACGAGCGTCCATGAGCAGGCGTTCCTAATAAAGTGCTCCATTCTGCTGACACACTACACAAAAAAAACACTGCCCGCAGATCATTTCCTCAACGTGCGCCAGAAAACCTGCCCGCATGTCCCCGGCGTGTACATCTGTCACGTAAAGCCTTACGCTTCAGAACAGTACATCAGTAATTAAAACACAAACGCACATATTAGGAAAACAACAACAACAACAACAACCAGCTGTGCAGTGCAGCTGTTTTCTAGAAACAGAAGTGCTTCACAGAATGACAACATCGGTGCACTGGTGAAAGATCATTAAATCTGAGCCGTGCGCCGTCTCGCTGGGATCACACCGCTGATAAGAACGTTTCTAATGCGCAGAAGAAGAAGAAGAAGAAGAGAGGGAGGGAAAAAAAACTTGAATCCTCGATGGACACTAATGCTGCTAATGTTTCCTGTAATGGCCCCTTAAGTGTTACAGAGGAAAAACAAAAACGCTGTGAAGGGCAGAAAGACGGCGCGTTCTCATCATCATCATCATCATCATTAAAATCCTCATCATCAAGATGTGGCTGTGACTCAGCAGCGTCCGTCTCGAGCCCCACGTGCATTATGGGGAGTGTCTGCTGTTTTTAAAAACCTCATCTGCATTCACTGCTATCGTATCGTCTGGGTGTGTCCAACGTGTCCTCGTCTGAAATGCTTCAGTGCTGGGAAGCACTTTCAAGTCTTGTGCAGTAATACGGCTTAAAAAATATTTGACTTCACTGACGAGCTTGATTTGAATTTTTTTTTTTGGTCTTACTGTCTTCAAGAGAGATGGGGGAGGGAGGAAGAGAAGCTAGGGATAATAAAAAAAAAAAGAAAAACTTTTTATAGCTTCTAATAAGAAGTGATAACAGGAGCGAAATTGTTTCATGGACAAACAGGAAGTGGATCAACTGCTGCAAGATTCCAAAAAAACCCCAACGCTGTTCGTCGAAGATTTTAGAAGTGCCTACTGAAGAGAGGCCAGGGTTTAGAGTTTAGGACCTCACACAGAGGAGGCACCATCGCCTTTGGGTTTATAGCTACAACGAGGGGTTGATCGGGAAGACCTGGGCACTCGCTCTGGTCAGGGAGTCGGACGAAGACGATCGCTGAGAGAGATATGTATGTATGTATGTATGTACGTATGGGTGCGAGAGACCAACACTTTAATGATAACGAGTCTTTATCGGTCACATATACATAAGCACAGTAAATTCTTTTCTTTGCATACCCCTGAATGTTAGGAAATTGGGGTCAGAGTGCAGGGTCGGCCGTGATACGGCGCCCCCTGGAGGAGAGACGGTTAAGAGCCTTGCTCAAGGGTCCAACAGTGGCAGCTTGGCAGTGCTGGAGCTTGAACCCCCGACCTTCCGATCAGTAACCCAGAGCCTTAAACGCCAAGCCACCACTGCTACACTGGACTTAAAGAACGCCTACAAATAACAGAGACGTGCTGCTTCACGTAGTTTTAAGAAGGTGCAATAGCTGATGGTTTTCACATTTCTCGCCAGGACAAGTTAACCTGGAAAATATGTAGAACAGGATAAAAGAATCAGGGTTTAAGCCATGGCTTCAGTGAAGGTGTAGTACATGGCTGAGGAAAACTTCCTTACGGTCTTGTAGTGCTTGTCTGTTTCTTGTCGGTCATTTTACAGACACGTCCCGATGCCCCAATGCCCCTTCGCTCCGCCCACAATCCCAGTCTGAAATTAGCAAGCGCCCCACGCAGCCAGATAATTCTCCTGAAAAGAAATCCTGGCAGCACTTTTCCAAGAAACTGATGGACGCAGAATGAGCGGAGTTGCTCCTGGACAGGTGTGTAAACAACACCGTACCTGTATAAAGCTGTGAACTGTTTGAATGCCCGGCTTTACATAACAAACCAACAATATTTGTGTGCATATGTTTTTTTTTATTATTATTATTACAGAGAGAAGAAAAATAAATAAAAAGCCAGGACGGGCACGCTCGACTATCTTCATAAATCATCAGCCGAATTTTGAAAGGCACTTCATCCCATTTCTGTGTCTTTTATTATAAATTCTTTTGAAGTTTTGATTGAAAATACTGATATTTTTTAACATTTCACACACTGGGAATGTAAAAGTTGGAGTGAGCGTACACAGGAAATGTGCTCTGTTCACACTGAATGTGAAACCCAAGAGGAAGCTGTGGTGGGTGTCAGGGGGGTTTAACTTCCTGTGTGTTTCCTCATCTGTTTGAGCATTTACTCATGCAGTAATTACATGCAGCGTTGCATGTTTTTTCGCAAGTACAGAGAGGTAAATTAGTATTGAACTGCTCAGACAGGAGCAGATGATGTGTAATGAGTGTGTGTGTGTGTGGGGTGGGTGGGTGGGGGGTGTATTGGGTTGAGAAATCTGACTGGCTGTCTAAGAGTAGCTGAAGAATATATATTTTTTTTCCATAGGATGTGTATACTACATTTCATCTGAAGTTGAATATGTTTAAAAGTAAAAATGTAGCTCTAGTACAGACTTTTCTTTTCTTTTTTAAATGCAAAATAACAAAAATGGTGATTTAATGAACTTGTGTGAAGTACAATCATCTTTGTTTTTTTTTTTTAACAATATATGACATGGTTTGATGCCAAGTTTGCTACAGTAATGTGTAATACTGAATCTAGGCTGCTAGATAGGGATTTTAAGTGTGTGTGTGTGTGTGTGTGTGTGTTGTACATGTGCAGTGATGGCACAACCTTTAGGAACAGGACAACTCCTTGATGATGATAAAATAATATACAAGTAAATAAATAAATAAAAAATCTTCCAGATGCATATTTTTTCATGACTCTGTGTGTAACTTAATAATTGGTGTACATTGTGCATGTTTAAAAAAAAAAGTGCAGATACAGTATCTCACAAAAGTAAGTACACCCCTCACGTTTGTAAATATTTGATTTGATCTTTTCATGTGACAACACTGAAGAAATGACACTGTGCTACAATGTAAAGTAGTGAGTGTGGAGCTTGTGTAACAGTGTAAATTTACTGTCCCCTCAAAATAACTCAACACACAGACATTAATGTCTAAACCGCTGGTAACAAAAGTGAGTACACCCCTAAGTGAAAATGTCCACATTGGGCCCAATTAGCCATTTCCCCTCCCTGGTGTCATGTGACTTGTTAGTGTTAGAAGGTCTCAGGTGTGAATGAGGAGCGGGTGTGTTTAATTTGGTGTAATCACTCTCACACTCCCTCATACTGGTCACTGGAAGTTCAACATGGCACCTCATGGCAAAGAACTCTCTGAGGATCTGAAAAAAAGAATTGTTGCTCTACATAAAAATGGCCTCAGCTATGAGAAGATTGCCCAGACCCTGACACTGAGCTGCAGCACGGTGGCCAAGATCATACAGCGGTTTAACAGGACAGGTTCCACTCAGAACAGGCCTCGCCATGGTCGACCAAAGAAGTTGAGTGCACGTCCTCAGTGTTATGTCCAGAGGTATTCTTTGGGAAATAGCCATATGAGTGCTGCCAGTATTGCTGCAGAGGTTGAAGGGGTGGGGGGTCAGCCTGTCAGTGCTCAGACCATCAAGAGATGTTTCTTGGGTAACGAAAAGCCTTTTTATAGAACATCAATTTACTAACCCAGCTGATATTAATTTACACAGATAGGGGGTATAATTACTTATGGATTTCAGCTGGTCCCTTGCCTTGGAGAACTGCTTTATCTTAGCACCCCCCCAAACCCCCCACCCCCATGTCATTCCACTTTATTACACAACTTTATTTATGTATTTTAATGTTGTGAATTCTTTATATTTCCGGATTTCTTGAGTTAATACTGATGTCTGGTGAAAATTTCATGTGAATAACCTCACTGGAAATATATTTACTAAAAAAATTATAAAAAAAGGTTGAAGCGTTCAATACTTATTTACCTCGCTGTACATGCGAAAACATGCAACTTTGCGTGAGTAAATGCTCAAACAGCTCAGGAAACACAGGAAATTTAACCCCCCTCACTCCTACCACAGCTTCCTTTCAGAGTTTCAAATTCAACTGGATCCCTGCCTTAACTTGCCTTGGAGAACTGCTTTATCTTAGCGATCCCCCCACCCCGTGTCATTCCACTTTATTACACATAACTTTATTTATGGACTATAATGTTGTAAAGAGACTAGTGTAAATTGCCCGATAGCACCATCTGCTGGTTTGGAAGAGGAAGTTGTTTAGCTGCTAAGGCTAAACAAGGCTCAGGTGGTAGAGCGGGTTGTCCACTAATCATAGGCCCACATGACTACACATGCCGAGGTGTCCTTGGGCAACTCGCACCTTGCATGGCAGCTCTACTACCATTGGTGTCTGTGTGTGAAACCGCTAAGGTTTAAAAAGCACTAATATATATATATATATATATAGATATGAGAGAAAATCGCTTTCCGTTATTTTGAGAGTCGAGTTTTCCTTTGCAAAGGGGATTGTGTTTGTTTCCAAAATGGTTTCTTTATCTTCAGCAGCACTGCAGAAGTTCTGCAGAAGAGTAAACTCATCATTGCTAAACTACTAACCACAGTGTCATTACGCCAACTTTGTCTACAGTCTATACAAATCAGGACGTGTGGACATGGGTCAAGAAATGAACTGACATGAAAAGTGACAGATCGCTGTGGTATAAATGGAATTAAACTCTTCCAGATGTGCTGCTCTAGAAAAAAAAAAAAGATCTAGAGCCGCAACTAACAATTATTTTGATAAATCAGTTGTATTTTTTTTTTCAAAATGTGTTACATACAAATGAAGTTTTTTGTAAATATTTTTTGTAACATTTAAATAACGCACGGTGATGGTATTATGTGCGTTTCTACTGCTTACGCACACGTTTTGCACCCGTGTGTCTCATCTGTATGTCAAGCCATGGTTTGTTCAAATTTCAAAACAGACAAATTCAAAATAAATGCCAAATTAATATCCGCTGCATGTTTCCCCTCACTGAAGGGAATGTCACGAGGCCAGCAGTGTACCGTAACGTAAAGTGTTTCCACGCTGTAAGAGAAGCTCGTAGTGTTAAAATAACAAACGTTGCTGTGGTAGCAGTAACTCCGCCTCATTTCGTGGCGGCATCACGCTCCGGTTGTTTGATTATTTTACTATAATAGACAGGAATCACCCACAACGATTCCCCACATCGACACAAAGGAACGACGTTTCGGTCAAATGACTAAAATAAATCATTAAATAAACTCTGACACTCACCTGGCCGTTTCGTCCCAGCTCGAGCTCCACCAGTGCGACGGGGTTGTTGGAAGTCTGCCCCCTGCTGGTCGCGGTCTGCAGGTCCACCCTCCAGTTCAACCCCCTCAGCGCAGGCTCCCAGCGGCTCTGTGCCAGCAGGCTCTCTCGCACCCGGCCGCGGTGCCCCTTCCAGAAACGTGCCAGAGCCGCCGCCTGCTCCGAGGTCATACCGCCGCCACCATGCTTACGCGTCTGAGCGGTCAGAAACGCTTCCAGCTGGGCCTGGTCCATATCCGCCACGGCTACAGACTGAGCAAAGGGGAGGAATTTTTGTTAAACGCTTTACTGCTGCTTTATTAGAGACATGGTGGTGGTGATCCGTTCTAAAGGATTCGGTCTACTCCTCATTTCAGAGAGCATACTCTGCTCTGATTGGTCAGATGTCCCAGTCTGTTGTGATTGGTCTACCACCGTCAGCGTGTTTCAAAAAGGAAACGCCCACTACCATAACGAGTATCAGCTCCGTCTGTCAGCGAGCAGCGATGAAGACCAGAGGCGGGGCTTTTTGTTACAAACCTAAGAAGGTTAGTAAAGTCTGGAATCATTAACGACTCGTTGCAGCGGTTCAGAGTCGGTTCTTTCCTTTGGGAGTAGATCACTCCGTTTGTCGCGCGCTTTGAATTTTCAAAACTTTGCAGATTTTTTACATTCACAAACAGCTACGTATACAACACACTACATGAAAGGTAATAGTTGAACAACCATAATAGGTGCACTTTAAATAAAAACTGGAAGAAATCCAGCAACATAATTCAAGCCACAGACATCCGGTCTGATCGAAGAAAACTAAGCACTGCTGCCATCTAGAGGCTAATGTTCGAAGCACACAACGAGCTGCGATAATCATTTTATTAAAAGGACAACTATGCAGCAACTATTCAGTGCATTCTTCATTGTTTAGCAAGTGAACACTGCTCAGCCTATAAACCACATAGAACTGAAGTTCATATCGGAGCCTGACAATACTGCCATCATTACAGTATCACCAGCTCGCGTTAGCCATCCTGCGGCTAACTCCGTTAGCTTCAAACCTGTAGTTTTACCTTTAAAAGGCCCTTCATTTTGTCGTACAGAGCCCGGAACTCCTCCTGAGGCACACCGGGGTAGAGCTCATCCTTCAACAGCTCCTCCGTGATCTCCGAGTTCCCGTAATAAACTCTCTGCGCGATTCCGTTCAATAAACCGCTCAGCGCTTTCACAACCTCGGCGTCCGCCATCTTGGCTGTTGTTGACTAGAGAGTCATGTGACGCCGATGTCACGTGACCGGGCCGGGGCGTGTTTGCGTCACGGTGCGTCACGATGTGATTGGACAACGCCTCATCGAGCTTTCGTTCTCTCTTTGTTCTCTTTCTCTGTGCTCCTCTCTTTCTTCCTTGTGTTTCTTTCTTTCTGTCATTTTCTTTCATTCTTCTTTGCATCTCTCCATCTGTCTGATCCCTTTTCCGCCTTTCTTTTACCTTTTATGTCCCTTATTCTTCTTATTCTTGTCCGTTTCGGCCTCTATCCCTCTTTCTTTTCATCTTTTCCCTTTTCTTCCTTATGCCTCTTCATTTGTATTTTCTACATCTTTCTTTTCGTTTTTCTGCTTTTCTGCTTCATATCACACAAATTTTTCTTTCTTTATCTTTATTTCCCCGTTTTTATCTTTCTTTTCCCCCTTTCTTTTTATGTGCCTCAATTTTTCTTCCTTCGTCCTATTTATCTCTCCATCATTCATTTTCTTTTCTGCTTTTCATTTTTTCCTTCTTTTGTATCTATACACTTTTCTTTTCATTTTCCCCTTTCCTTTTGTCTTCTCTCTCTCTCTCTCTCTCTCTTTCTCTCTCTCTCTCTCTCTCTCTCTCTCTCTCATTCCCTTTACCTTCTCCTTTTTTCTTCCCACCTGTTTCTTTATTTATTCTTTTCTTTCCTTTTTTAAAAATTATCTCTCTCTCTCTCTCTCTCTCTCTCTCTCTCTCTCTCTCTCTCTGTCTCTCTCTTATTCCCTTTTCTCTCTGTCTCTCTCTTATTCCCTTTTCCTTCTCCTTTTTTTCTTTTGTTTCTTTATTTATTCTATCCTTTTTCTAAAAAAAAAAACAACTTTAAAAATAGTTTGAACTATTACTTTAGAGGATATGTATTTTCACCTCAGTATAATTGAAGGTGTTTTAAGGCCCAAGTACACACCTCCACTGATTATCCTGCGTCATATTTTCACCTAGGTTCTGTTTTCCAGTCCTGCCACTTATCAGTGTTCTGTCTGTTGACGCAGATCACCGCGTTGGATATTATCACTTAATATTACTGTCATAAAAACCGATGAGCGCTGAATGGAATGTGCTCGAGACTCTGTAACTCGGCGACTCTCTGTAATATGATTATGAGATATGTTATTATTATGTTCAGAATAATCACTTTTAATCCTGACAATATGATTTGTAGTGTCGCTTTACTTCTCAGAACATAAATAAATGGGTCGTTTCGACGTGAAAATAAAGGATGAAGGAAGAAAAGTCTCTTTCTGTACAGAAGTAACAGCTTAAAGTGAGACCTCTCATGTTTCCATAATAATGATTTTTTTTAAAAAAGGACAACCTACATGACCAAAATCAAAATCCAGAAATCACCCGTTTCTAATCTGACATTACATTCCTCATCTGTAGCTCTAAATTCCAAGGTGTTAGTTACACACACCTTTCCATCCACGTTTTATGGTGGATCAAAGTCCAACATAAAGATCATTTAGTATCGGAGGAGTAAATGTGTCGCTGCATTAAGTAACAGTACCACATATCATAACTGCAGTGTCCGAAACGTAGTCACTTCTTTAGGGCGTTAACAATACCACTGGCACAATTCTCTGAGCAAATGATGACGACATCTCGATTGGTCCATGTTTAATCATTACCCTCCATAAAGACAACCTAAAATGTGAAAATATAACCAAGGATTACATTACATTTACATTTATGGCATTTGGCAGACGCACTTATCCAGAGCGACTTCAATTTATCCCATTTATACAACTGAGTAATGGAGGGTTAAGGGCCTTGATCAGGGGCCCAACAGTGGTAGCTTGACAGTGCTGGGGACATGGGGAGAACAGATGACCGACACTCCACCCAGAGAGTATCCTGAGCTCAGGATGGAGGATCTGGGAACACTACCTAATGCACAACAAGGAGCTTTGAGCTGTACATGAGGGTCAAACATACCTATAAAACTTGATAAATAGGCCTACATATGTTTGCTTTTGTTCTGTTTTTTTCATGAATGAATCGTTTGTCTGAGTCGGCTCATTTCAATGATTCGGAGAATCCCCTTGATAAAATCAGTCTGAATGATTCATTCAGGAATCGAACCGATTTGATTCTCGAGTTCAACTCATTGATTCAATGATCCCGTCACTGTTTTAGCTCATTTCCACATTTCTTTCTGGAGCTGCTGTTATGTGAAACTAATTAGTCACTCAATGAATAATAATAATAATAATAATAATAATAATAATAATAATAATAATAATAATAATAATAATAATAAAGTTCATTGTTCTTGGTTCTTGTGGAATACGAAATTACAAGTGGACAGATTATAAAGACATCCAGACAGAGTTTCTGTAGTGTTTGTGTATGAGAGAGAGAGAGAGAGAGAGAGAAAGAGAGAGAGTACGATGGTGTTAAGTACTTGTACTGTATATATAGTTATTTGTATTTAGTTATAAATGCATCATTTCAGTTAATTGAATAAACTGTTCGAATGTACTTCTTTATAGTCTCTCATTGAATATTCAATCATTGTTATGCTTATTAATAATGATTGGTTTTTATACGTGGAAATGAGAAAACATAATTGGGGATTGGGGGCTTCGGGCCCAAAGTACAAATTAGCCATGGGGCCCAAAAACCCTACCGGCACCCCCTGGCTAAACAAATATCACCTCAAGTGGAGATCAAGTCCGTGTAGATCACCTGACTCGAATGTCACTGATAGGCTGCTTCACAGGATCCCATCCCTTCTCTCTTGTCCTGTCCTGGAGAGCCCTTCTGTGTGATTTCTCCATTCACAACATTACATGTAACTATAAACAGAACTATAAATAGAATCAGCAACCTTTGGCTTAATTGCCGTGGTAGAAGTGGAGCGAAAAACTTTGGGACACGTTGGCTATTGGAAAATAATCATCTTTGGGGTGGTCACAGTGTCTCCGCTTCTTAAACCCCAACCCCAGCGTTGATTATTTTCCCAGAACAGCGTGACGATAAGTTTCTATTCCCTAAAACACACGCACCTTGGGTCATATTGTGAAATTAACATGTACTGGGCCTTGAGACCTTTGAACCTCACATAGAGTCATTACAGTTTATGACAAGCAGTGCAATAAGAGCTATAGATGAAGATAGAGAGGGAGATAGAGAGGGAGATGTGTGTGTGGGGGGGGGGTGGATTATGGACAGCCCAGATTGTTGTTCCCACCCTGTACTTTTCCTCACATCTCATCTGCAGTGTAAGGTTCTCAGGGCACGTATCGAGACACAGGAGACACACTGGTGGACGATATGAACTTCTTCTGCTCTGCACTCTGTATTCTGGCCTGCGTGTGTGTTCACGCCGTACAGGCCGCTATCGGTAAGTCACTTGTCTATGAAGTAAATAACGTCACTACGCAACCTTGACTGTGTGAAGAAAGCGTCTTCTTTTTTTCCCCCCACTTTAATCGTGCTGTTTTTCTAGAAACGGACTCGACTGAGTTCAATGTTCAGTGTGTGAATATTAGTAAAATGATATGAATAAAGGTTTTCTTTACTGACATTAATCCACAAACCTCGGCATCAATACACCATCAGTGTGTTCAGTTAGTTCGTTACTCTGTTAACACTTCATATGTAAGGAATACGTACCGTTAGTATCTTTGACCTGAAAAGGTGCATGTAGTGTATTTTTAAAAGCTTTACTCGAAGAAAAAACAAAACAAAACACTAATTATAGTCCAATGATGTACCTTTATAAAACTATATCCATGTTTCCAGGTGAAAGATATATATATATACATGAAGTCTTTTATTATTATTATTATTATTATTATTATTATTATTATTATTATTTTAACCAGAGGCCAAAAAAATGTCATTTGCGCCTGTTTTGGGGGTTTTTCTTGTTCAGCATTGAATTTATTTGTGATGTAACACTCCACAGTCCTGGTTAATGGCTCATATGAAAGTAGACACTCAGGGCTTTAAGAATTTGAAAATTTAAATGACAGCTTTAACTCTATCTGCTACGTGGGCTGCGTCCCAAACCGTCTATATAGTAGCCGAGATACATGTATTTTTCCCCACTACAGGCCTATAGTAGTCAAGTATGCGGTTTGGTATACTATAAAACGTAAAACTGCCGTGTGTGACCGTGTCCTGTCGCACAATGTGGTGAAAACTCCCACACGACGTTCATAATGTGATTAAGGTGTTTACATGTCTGTAATACACGTCCATAATACGATTAAAACAGGAGTACTCCACCTGTCTTAGTTCGATTATGACCTTAATCAGATTAAGGTAAGTAAAAATGGCTGTTTACATGGTAGTTTCTTAATTAGAGTATGGTCTTAATCGGGTTAAGAGTGGATTATTGTTGTCCATGGAAACGCACTGACTGACTGCTCACTTTTTGTTGTTGTTGTTGTTTTTTTTTAGTCCCTGTGTATGCTGCTACTACAGAAAAGATAACGAATTAGGATGAGGGCATTAAATATAAACCTTTTAGAGTTGCTGTTATAGAAAATCGATCGAGATCGTCTGGCCGATCAGAATCGAGAATTCACTAGAGCGATAGTATAAAAGCAACACGCAGCAAGATAATCTTTGTAAATCATCAGAATAGGTTGTTATATTTTTACGTTGAATATTTTTTTAAAAATTAAAAAAATCTTAATTCTTGATGAATCGGCGCTCTGCCTCCTCAGGTACCTCAGAGATAAACTGTGCAGGTGGAAGTACGGCCGACGTGGGTTCTACTACAGAGGGCTTTGAAGGTAAAATAATATATATTTGTCTTCATCATATATACATCATACATAAAAGTAGCCTTATAGCTTTTCAGTTTTCCTTGTTTGCCAGTGTGATATCAATATAACATTGGTAAATTCTTTAAACTAGCAGCTCGGACACCAGTTGCTTGACTGGTTACACGTACACACAGCAGTTAACGATCATCTTGACGGAATGAGATACAGATATAAAGAAGAAAAAGAAATGGAGAAAAGAAAAATGAAAAGGTCTAAGGAAGAAAAGGGAAAAGATGGAAAGAAAGAGATATAGAAGCCGAAAAAGGACGAGAATGAGAAGGACAGAAAAGGGAAAAGGGATCAGAATGATGGAGAGATGCTAAGAAGCTAGGAAAGGAAGGAAAGAAAGAAAGAAACAGGAACAAGGAAGAAGTCTACAAAACGAACGTATCTCACCATAAAGAAGTGCAACACGATCACATCGTTGTTTTTTTTATTTTCTCCATTATACTGCCTCATGACACGAACGTCTGATATCATCATCCATCCATCCATCCATCCATCCTCTACCGCTAACTCCTTTATAACATAATCAAATTGGGCTATTAGTAGTCAAATATACGATGATTATGTTTGCTGCGTCGTAGCCAGCACAGTTAACATGTCCATCCATTAATACCTCACTCAATGTGCACAATGGCTATAATTTGGGTCCAAGCATTCCTTTCGAGAGATCAATTTTGTAGGAGGATCAATTTTGTAGGAGAAAAATAAATAAATAAAATTTTAAAAATCACACATTATGTAAACAAGCAAAAATAATAATAATAATAATTATTATTATTATTATTTATTGGTTCTTCCTGGTTTGTTGCTTGGTTTGAGTCAAGGCAGGAATAAGCTGCAAGAATATGGACCTTTGGTGCTTGGACCCCTAATTTAGGATTATCCAGTACACGGTTACACTGCAAAAACTATATGTTAGCAATAAAGAATATCTTGACTAATATTTCTCTATTAGATTATTAAGATTATTATTATTTCTACCCTTTTTTTTTTTTACTTATAGCAAGCTTAAAATGGTCCTGTGCTATTGGTAGACATTTCTCTTAATTGAAGCATTTATTTCTAGATAAAAGAGAAATTATCTGCCAAAAGATTAAGCCGATTAATAACTCTGTCTAGGCTTGACGGCCTTGTAATTGTTATGTAATAATCTCACAATGAGAAATATTAAATAACATTTCCTTTAGGAAAATGTGCTTTTTTTTTTTTTTAGTAAAGTAGGCTAACTAGCTAGCAACGGTACAGAATGCTTTGGAGAGACTTTCGATAACAGAGCAGGGAAGAAAAAAAAACAGCTCTGGTGATCATCTGTGTTACTCATTTGAGGCATCACTAATTCATATATGTGGAAAGTTGAACCAGTATACTGTACAAAACCTCAGGAATGATTGACAGTGTACCCATACGGTAGTCTGAAGTGACATTGGTGTGAATTGGCCCACAGGAGATGTTGAGATCCTGACGAATATCAGCCCCGGGGAGAACCTGCAGCTGGAGGCTCACCACTTCTCCACTGGTATAACCTTCCTGGAGCTGGTCCAAGTTCCTGGAGAAACGACTGCCACCATCAAAACTACGAAACCTCTCGATGCTGATGCTCTGAGCGAGGTTTCCTCTCACACTCCCCTCATTTCTGTTGTATATACAGTAGAAACAAACCCTACAAGGTCTTTAGCGCCATTACACCTAGCCATTTCGTGTGGCCTGTATCTGGATTGTATCCCCATAAGATTTTCACCACGAGCGTTACATTTAAACTGGGATTAATCATGATGCCGTCTTTAATCGTCCTAGCATCAACACCAGCATTCACAGAGCACATGCGTCACCTCTTACACGGGCTTTTAAGCGTCAAATGGGATTTGGAAAGATGGATATATAAGCTGTGGTTAAAACGCGTCTTACACCAACTGAATCACTGGATCCAAATCTGTTCTAAATACTAAATTCCCAGCTGCGTTTCCACTAAAGTTGACCTTACATGACTATTTAATGTCCCCTGCATTAGTGTCAGTATTAGTGTGTGTTTTATTTGATTTGATTCTTTTCCTAGAATGTAATATTACAAGGAACGTTTTGCATTTTGGACCATATCAAGCATAAAAAACGGACGGCTTCCTTCCTGAAATCCGAGTCGCAGTCAAAGCCGCTGTAAATTGCTCAACATGCCATTGATCAAAACGACTGCATTCCGTATTAAAGCTCCAGGAAAACCATCGCACTTGTAGCTACAGTTTGACCAACATTAAAACTGGGAATAACTGTTTATCGTGAAGGTTATTAGCAAATCGACTCGATTAATTATGGAACACTGGTGTATTTCGCCATGTTGTTTTGATCGCCGTTTAACGAATGAGCAGTAATCCTACTCACTAAGTTGTGCTGTTTATAGACTGGACTCATTTATGACCGTGTTGCTGTGTAGGAAGCAAAGCTCTTTCTGTAAATGATCGACACTGTTTGGCGGAGGAGCTGTAATAAATAATAATTATATAATAATAATGAATAATAAATCAGATGGCCCATTGAACACCGGCGTATATTACCATATTGTTTTTGTCCATGTTCGATAAAAGCAAAGAGCAGCTCGAGGTCTCGTTTGTAGGTACGAGGTGAAACATTAGAACTGTAAGTTCTCGTCAAAAGCCTAGAACGACCTGACGGTTTTCTTTAAACGTTGCGCAATTAGCTTCTTAAGAAAATCCGGACCGTTTTAAAAATCTAAAGACAAACTGTGATTTATTATTTGTTTTCACTGACTGATTTAATGCTTACTACTCGATTTAGTTACTTAAAATCTCTCTGAACTTCTTAATTTTACTTTTTTTTTTTCTTTTACACAGTATGTTGTGTAAACACAGAAAGATAAATGGTAAATGGTTTGTTTTTTCCCCTCCCTCTAGACTGGTGGAATTCTGTACTATATAGTGAAATGCAAAAATGTAAGTATCTTTAGGCTAATTATATATATATATATATATATATATATATATATATATATATATATATATATATATATATATATATATATATATATATATATATATATATACATACACATACATACATACACACACACACACATATATGTGTAAAATAGATTTATGTGTATATATATATATATATATATATATATATATCTAAAATAGATTTTTTTTCCATCATAGTTTAAGAACACTCGGACCCTTCTTGTTGTGGACATCAATGATAACGCACCAGTTTTTGAGCAGAAACAATACACGTCCACCGTGTCAGAGGTGCACTGGAAATTCTTTTCTATTCATATTTTATTCCACGATCAATATCTCTTCATCATTACCGTTTCATTCCCGTCTCAGTAAGGATTCGTTTACTGTTAATCAAATCCCATCGGATTAACGTTCCCAAACGAACGCGCACGTTTTTTTTTGTTCAGACGCAAGGAGTGGGCGTCCAGGTGCTGAAGGTGCGAGCGGTCGATGCTGACGCTACACCAGCGAACAGCATAGTGACTTATTCCATACTGGTGAGTTTCAACAGTGTTCACGCGTTCAACGCTGGTTTATAGAAGCCCGAAGACTTCACGCTGTTAATGAAGTCCTCTTTATGTACATAATTGTCAATCGCTGTAACTTGACGTTTTCCGACACTGGAAAAGTCTTCAGGACGGAGGAGTTTACATTTTGTCTATTTATTTGTCTTATTAATTTAATTTGGTCTTATAACCTGGTGAAATAACGAACTTGTTTTCCATGAATGCGCCACAACACAAAATGTCAGTATAAATGAATAAAATGCCATTTAATCAAGTGTCATTTAATACGTTGTTTTTTTGTTTGTTTTTGTTTTTAAATTATTGCTCGAATTTCCAATTTGCTGTGGTGTAAGAGGAATAAAACACTTCCGGATGTGCAAACAGATAACCAAAACAGTGACGCTAGAAACACAGGCCAGAACTGGAGATACAAGGCAAAAACACATATACTGAGAGTCGAACTAAGGCGCACACACACACACACAAACATACACATACACACAACAGAAACTAGACAATAATTTACAGTGAAACGAGGCACAGGGAGGCGGATTGAGACATGTGACCTGCTGGGAAGTGTAGTCCAGTGACAAAAAGAATCCACTTTTGGGATGCTACTGGCATCACACCACCTGGTCGTTTATTATATTTACTATAACAGCACACCTGAAGTGTTTAATTCCTTACTTATGAAAGAAAAAGTCAGAATAACTGAGTAATCATGTCAAGTATCCGTTGATTGTTAGCTACGTTAGCGTTGCTGTTTGAACTTGGTCTAACTTGGTCTTTTATCCAGTCTCCAGCTCCGCCTGAGTTTGAGGTGCGGAACGATGGGACCATCAGGTTACTCAGTCGGCTGAACTACAACGTCGCCAATCTCTACAACTTCACTGTGAAAGCTGCGGTAAACATTAACCCCGTGAAGCAGTTACCTGCACGATATAACCCCTGAAGTACCTCTCGGTAGCTGAAACAGGAAGTGTTGTGTCAGATAACGTACACAAAGATCCTGTGACAACAATTACAATCATGTGGACGGGTTGATGTAAATATGTTCCAAAAAGAAAACAAGAGTTTTCTTTTATTATGGTACTGTGATAAGGGTGGCTCAGGGGTCAGAGGTTTCAGTAATGAAAACTGGCCTGGGGATGTTTCACTCAAGTCGGAACTGATGTGGAACCAAACATCAAGACACTATAACCTGAATTTCTCTGTTCTCGATCTGACTTTGGGACTCTATTAGTTATATATCACAGAAATTTCATTCATTAAATATTCTTTAAATATACTGTCATTTCATTAAATATACTTCCTGTCATCTACGGAGATTTCTATTAGTATTACTATTATTATTGGCTCACGGAATATTTACTGGGCTTCTTTAACCTTCCTTTCATTTACACATGAACTCTTCTTGATTTCAAATAACTAATTGGATAAGTATGGATAATGAAATAAATAATGCATTAGATTAAAGTTGAGGAAACGATTCAAATTAATGTCAAATATATATTTGTTTTAATTATTAAAATGAATCTGGGTGGGATTTTAGGTTTGATAAACCATGGGTATGAAATGAGGTAAATGAGGTAAGCAGGGTTAAGCCCCCTATTTTTCAAAAGACTTTGATATAAGGTTATAAGACTTGTCAATCATCTTTAGTTGGGACTTGACTCTGAATGTGACCCTGGACTCGTCTGTCTTTACTTGACACTTAACAAGGGATTTGTCTGTCTTTACTTGAGAATCAACCCTGGATGCATCTGTCTTTATTTGGACACTTGATCATGGACTCGTCTGTCTTTACTTGGGATTCGACCATGGACTCGTCTGTCTTTACTTGGGATTAGACCATGGACTCGTCTGTCTTTACTTGGGATTAGACCATGGACTCGTCTGTCTTTACTTGGGATTAGACCATGGACTCGTCTGTCTTTACTTGGGATTAGACCATGGACTCGTCTGTCTTTACTTGGGATTCGACCATGGACTCGTCTGTCTTTACTTGGGATTCGACCATGGACTCGTCTGTCTTTACTTGCGATTCGACCATGGACTCGTCTGTCCTTACTTGGGATTCGACCATGGACTCGTCTGTCTTTACTTGGGATTCGACCATGGACTCGTCTGTCTTTACTTGGGATTCGACCATGGACTCGTCTGTCTTTACTTGGGATTCGACCATGGACTCGTCTGTCCTTACTTGGGATTCGACCATGGACTCGCCTGTCTTTACTTGGGATTCGACCAATGGACTCGTCTGTCTTTACTTGAGACTCAACCCTGGACTCATCTGTCTTTACATGACACTTGACCATGGACTCGTCTGTCCATACTTGGGATTCGACCATGGACTCGTCTGTCCATACTTGGGATTCGACCATAGACTCGTCTGTCCTTACTTGGGATTCGACCATGGACTCGTCTGTCCTTACTTGGGATTCGACCATGGACTCGTCTGTCCTTACTTGGGATTCGACCATGGACTCGTCTGTCTTTACTTGGGATTCGACCATGGACTCGTCTGTCTTTACTTGGGATTCGACCATGGACTCGTCTGTCCTTACTTGGGATTCGACCATGGACTCGTCTGTCTTTACTTGGGATTCGACCATGGACTCGTCTGTCTTTACTTGAGACTCAACCCTGGACTCATCTGTCTTTACATGACACTTGACCATGGACTCGTCTGTCCTTACTTGGGATTCGACCATGGACTCGTCTGTCCTTACTTGGGATTCGACCATGGACTCGTCTGTCCTTACTTGGGATTCGACCATAGACTCGTCTGTCCTTACTTGGGATTCGACCATGGACTCGTCTGTCCTTACTTGGGATTCGACCATGGACTCGTCTGTCCTTACTTGGGATTCGACCATGGACTCGTCTGCCCTTACTTGGGATTAGACCATGGACTCGTCTGTCTTTACTTGGGATTCGACCATGGACTCGTCTGTCCTTACTTGGGATTCGTCCATGGACTCGTCTGTCTTTACTTGGGATTCGACCATGGACTCGTCTGTCTTTATTTGGGATTCGACCATGGACTCGTCTGTCTTTACTTGGGATTCGACCATGGACTCGTCTGTCTTTACTTGACACTTGACAAGGGATTTGTCTGTCTTTACTTGAGAATCAACCCTGGATGCATCTGTCTTTATTTGGACACTTGATCATGGACTCGTCTGTCTTTACTTGGGATTCGACCATGGACTCGTCTGTCTTTACTTGGGATTCGACCATGGACTCGTCTGTCTTTACTTGAGACTCAACCCTGGACTCATCTGTCTTTACATGACACTTGACCATGGACTCGTCTGTCCTTACTTGGGATTCGACCATGGACTCGTCTGTCCTTACTTGGGATTCGACCATGGACTCGTCTGTCCTTACTTGGGATTCGACCATGGACTCGTCTGTCTTTACTTGAGACTCAACCCTGGACTCATCTGTCTTTACATGACACTTGACCATGGACTTGTCTGTCTTTATTTGACACTAGACCAGGGACTCATCTGTCTTTATTTGACACTTGACCAGGGACTCATCTGTTTTTACTTCAGACTTATCCCAGGACTCAATGTCATTATCCGGACTTGACACAGGACTTTGTCTGTCTTTGCTTGGAACTGGACACAGACTTATCTTTTATTATTTGAGATCTGAAGCAGGTTTTGTCCTAGCTGAATAGAGGACTTGACTGTCAAGACCATGGACTCATTTGTTATCTGAAACCCCAACCCCCTCACGCACTGCGTGTTTCTACCTTCATTGTGTTCCTTTACAAAAATGACAGTTCTGGATTTGGACAGCTGTCTCTTTCTGTCCTCTGCAGGATAATGGGGAACTCTATGACACCACCACTGTCATCATCAACGTCGAAGACTTTGACAACATGAACCCATATTTCGATCACGCTCTGTACCAGGCATCGGTTCCTGAGAATCAGGTACGGCACTCACACTTTCTGCACCAAACTCTAGTGGAAGCGCTAGACTTTCTGTCTGAGAAGACACATGAATGGGTTAAAAACACCTCAAAAACGTGTTTCGATACACAATACAAAACAGCACAATGTCAAAAAATACCCTGCGACTGGAAAAAATCGAAATAAAATACAGGGATTTGTGTTTCACGATAACAAAACCCAATTTCTAAGAGCAGCAACAGATCATTAATGGCACTTCAGTTGAAGCTAATGATTGTGTTCTGTTGGATGATAGCTAATGCTAATGCTACCGAGCCTATCCTTCAGAATCTACACTTCAGACAATCTTCCATGGTCTCTGTGGTTTCTAATATACTCCTGTAACGCTTACCTGCTCTTTTTCCTCACGTAGCAGCTAAAGTTCATATCAGATCGTAGCTGCTTCACCTGTTAGCTTAGCATCTAGTTTGACAGCTAATGAAAACCTGATGACCAAACATCCAGCAGCTAAGTGGGTGATTCTCCTGAAGGCTTTATGAACATGTCCAAATCATATTTAACATCAAAAGACAAAAACAAGAGATTAAAAAAAATGTTAAATAAAGAAATCGAGGCATATTTAAGCTGGACGGTTTCGACACCTCATTTTTATAATATTTAAACAAATTTCATCCTCTCATTAGCATAACGCGTCCTGGTGCATTATACTCTGTGCTTTGATTCGATTTTCCCAAAAGTACAATCTTCATGCATTATAAAGTATTTCCTGAACTCTACTCTTAGGTCGGAACCTTCACGACGGTCACGCCGGAGGCTATAAAAGCTCGAGATGGAGACACGGGAATAAATCAGACTGTAGTTTACGACATAATCAGTGGTACAGTATCTCACACGCTTCTTCCTTCTACAACACCTCATTGCCCATCAACTCTTACCTGCAGAAACTGACCTGCAAGCCCATTTGAACTGAGAACACAGCTCGGATGTGGCTACGTACTGCCGCTAGCAACAATTAACCGTTCAACTGGGACTGAGGATCGATTTCTGGCTTTCTTCAGGAATCAAACACGACTCTGTTTAAGGAGTTGAGCGCAGGGTTACCAGATTCACGCTTTTTAAAATGATTTATTTTATGCTAAATTGAGTTTGGACAAACAAAGTCCGTGGAAGGTCGGATTTGAGTCCGTTTACAAACGGTCAAAGATCTTGCTTAAAAAGCTCTTAAGCAGAATTATACGTCAGACTCAGGCAAACTTATGGCAAGCAAAGCGAACGTGTAAGATCACACCGCGAGAGACTTTGTGTTCCAACAACGTAGCGAGGTTAGTAAGCATTCGCTATAGACGTTACTTCTGATATCCCATCAGAAGTCCAGGTAATGGTGTAAATATGGAAGAAAATAGTGCAAAGACTGGAAGAGGGAAAAAGGAACTATGGAGAGGATAATATGTGTAAGTGGTGAACAAAAAGAAGACGTATTGCGGATACAGGATGTCTGAAATGCGCGCGCACCACAGTGAACAATATAAAGAAAGAATCACGTCTTTATTTCCAATGCCCAAACACGGTAAACTAGTTTACGGTCTTTTTGTGAGATATAGTTGGGCGGGAAATTTTACTGAGACTGAGTTTGCATGTAGGGTCTTGTTTATTTTTATTCATAAAACCATAGGAGGTGTAACAGTTTGAACTAGCTAACTGCTAACTGTAGTTATTCGATTGTTTTTCTGATACGTTAAAAAATCCCACCCATGTTTTAACGTGCCGTCTTATTACGAGATTTAAAGATTATAATGTGTCGTGTGAAACGATTTTCTGTCAAAGTGCATTCGAACTTTTGTTGTTGTTCTTCTTCTTGTACTGGAAATGTAGGATCTTGGCTCTTATAGTGCTGCTGAATAACAAACTAATATGCAGTCTGATTTAGTGTCTTCGGGTCTTATTATTAAGATCATTTGTACGTTCTATGAAGTGTTTTGTTATTCCTGCTCTTCCCAGTCACTCCAAGTAAATATCAGCCCAACTTCAGCATCGACCAGAAATCCGGGGTCGTCTCGGTGACGACGGCGTTGGACAGAGAGGAGATAGGAACCATCACACTCCAAATACAGGTGGGGTTTCTCCAACAAATTCATACAATATAAAAACCACACGATTGAGCATTAAAGTTTGCACCGCCTTACGGTGAAACGATCAAATCGGCAACACGTTTACACGGTTCGGGTACCCTTTCAGGTTCCTTGGTGTTCGTTTGTTCTTACACGAACACGCGGACGTTATTTATATTTCCTCCTTCAGCAAATTCAGAGAAATCTCAGTATTTTTCCTCGTAGGTTGTGCGAGAGCTGTATTCCGGATTTCCACCCACTCTGAACTGCATGAGAGTTTGAGCCTGGTTGAACTTTTCATGCCTGAGCCCTTTACTGCATGGTGTTGCCATATGGCAACAATTCACTTATCTTCAATTTTCTTCTAGGCAATAATACAAAACTAACACGAACTACTAAAGGAAACAATTTACATCCTAGCTGAGATAAGTTAGCGTTTTATTTTATTTTTTTGCGATTTAAACAAGTTGATGTATTTTGAGTATTCTGTTAAATGGTATGTGCCCTGTGATGGACTGGCACCCTGTCCAGGGTGTACCTCGCCTTGTGCCCCATGCTCTCTGGGATAGACTCCAGGTTCCCCGTGACCCTGAAAAGAAGTAAGCGGTAGAAGATGGATGTTAAATGGTAAAATGTAATCGTATGGTAACAGCATATGTGCGTTCATGAATTTAAACAGGCCTACATAGCTTAAAAAAAAAAAAAACTAAACTAAAGGCACTAGGCTTCTCTAATAGTATATTTACATTTTTTCTCACATTCAAAGTAAGAAAAACTGCTGTAGTTTACCAACTACACAACCCCCCACCCCCATCCCCCCACCCACCCCCCATCCCTCCCAAAACAGACATCAGACAGATGGTGTCGTGTCGTTGACTCTTCACTGAGGCACACTGTAGCAAAAAATGCTAACTTTTGTGCTTGCTAATAAAGAAAACACAGCTGAATGCAGATGGAACACTGTTTTATAGAAAATTTGTCAAGTAAAGGTACATGTTTCGTCTTTTCCCCCCAGAAAACAACAAGGATTCAGACTGATTTGTTATAATATAGGTTGCATGTTATAATGGGGATTTATTCTGTAAACTACACCTGGTTTTGTAGATAAACTGTAAAATCGAGGCCCAGATGATCCAGTTTTTTCCACCCAGAAACAAACGGGGAAGCAAACTTTTATACGCATATCTACCTACAAGAATAAGAATATCTGACAGTTTAGATCCTGTTTGGAGAAAATAGCTGAAAAACTTTCCTTTTGGTTACTGAGGTTCAGGCTGGGGTTAGATTTAGGTGTAGTACAGCATTAATCAGCTGCATTAATAACTATGTCAATGGAAGGTCCTCACGAGGAGAATAAGACAAACGTGTGTGTGTGTGTTTCAGGCAGCTCAGGAGGACGACGGAACTAAAACCGCCAATGCTGTCGTGCTCGTCTCCATCAAGGATGTGGACGACAACGCACCAGAGTTTGACCAGAGCGACTACAATGCGGTCATTCCGGAAAATTCCCCCCGAGACCGTTTTGTTCTTCAGGCCAAAGTCACAGACCCGGATCAGGTTTGTGTGGCTTTTAGAGATGCTTTAAATAAGCTTTCCAAAAATAGGTAGAAGTTGTGTAGGACATCCAGCATTTACCCAACACCGAATGTGTGAATTCATCACAAACTGTAATGAATGAATCAATAAATGAATAAAAATAATAAAATTTATTTTATAAAATAATAATAAAAACCGGATTTGTCTGATCCTTAGGGGGGTTTTGAGGGAACGCTGAGGCTTGTTCCAGATACAGTTCCTTTCTCCATCAGTCCAGACGGATCCATCTGGGTGAAGACGTCCGCCGAGCTGGACAGAGAGACCACCCGAGACTTTGCTTTTCAGGTAACATACAGTACACCAATGTAGCCGAGAATGTACGAAATGTTAAGAAATTCTGAATTTCGTGTAAATATTTCGAAGAGAATGTATGACCAGTGGGATTAGTAATTACAAAACAGTATATTTGTGGAGAAAAAAAGAAAGTGTGACCCCGGTGTCCTCAAATCCTTATTGTTTTTGTCTGTTTTGTTTTTTTTTACATTTGCTGTGATAAAATGTTGAGAATATTCAAACCACATCCACACATCTCTCTGTAAAACAGATCGAGGCGAGAGAGGACCCCCCCTCCACCCACAGCACGACGGCCAGCGTGAACATCACCCTCTCGGATGAGAACGATAACAGCCCGGTGTTCGGAAGCGCCAAATACGAGGCCAAAGTTCCCATGGATCAGACTGTTGGAATGCTTGTTGTCAAGGTGACGCCTCATTGTTTGTGCTATCTGATTATGTTCCTCAATTGAGGAACCATTCTCTTATCTCAGACCTGTTTATGACTCAGGTTACCACAACCACACCATTATACAGGGGCATGTGTGTGTGTGTGTGTGATTGTATTTAACTACATAATGACAAATATTTTACTGTTTTTTTAAAGCCCTACATGAATCATCATTTTTTTGGGGGGGGGTTGTGCTGTCAAAGAGTTTCACTGCTGAAATAATTGCAATAAAAACTTCTTTTATTTTATTTTCATGTATTTACATCTTCTTTTTTCAAGCATATATCTCAATCTGTCCTAACATAGCAAAGGATTTTAAAAAATTGTTCATTATAGAGAACCTTTTGACACTTTTTGGTATCTCTTTACCATGTACAGGTAGAAGCAACAGACCTAGACGAGGGACCGAACGGGCAAATCAGATACTTCATCGACTTTGGGAATGAAGAGGGCTATTTTGGAATAAATGAAAACACAGGCGAGATATCGTTAAACAAGACCATCCCACTTCTGGCGAACAAGATCCTTGAGTTTTTCTTGTACGTGACTGCAAGAGATGGTAAGTCAGGTGTTTTGTTTTGGTTTGTTTCATCCCCTCAAAAGAATTGGAGAATGAAAAAAAAAAAAAGGTTTTCGTTATCCTCCATCCCTACAGGGGGCAGCGTGAGCCTATCTTCCTCCGTTTTCGTGGACATTAAGGCACCTGGAGACTCTCGTCCACATTTCCTTCAGAAAACATATCAAGGGAAAGTAGAGGAAGAGGACGAGGCGGGGGCGGAGATTGTCAAGGTGACGTTTTAGATTCCACACTGCAGATGAGCTAGAGATGGCATGAAACCAGTATTTCTTTTCTGATACTCATACTGGAATCTTGAGTATCAGTTGATATCGATACCCATTCTCTGGAATTCTCTGATATTCCAGGCTATAATTCGTAAAAGGATCAGATCCTCAGATTTGCAAAAGCTAATCATTTACCAGATCATAGAGGGTGAAATGAAGGAAGAAGGAAGTGTATTTCCTGTCAGCAGTTAGAGTTTAAAGATGACAATGTCCATGTTTTGATCTCCAGGTGACTTTCCTGTCTATGTCCCCTGAGGTTCCGGTCACCTTAACTGTCGAGACGGAAGCAGACAAGTTCTCCATAGACCAGCTGACTGGAATGCTCACGACAAAAGTCAAACTAGACCACGAGGCTCAGAGGAACTACACCGTCCAGGTGTCTATTTCGGACGGCACCAACCGCGATGAAGCCTCGGTTCATGTCGAAGTTTTGGACATCAACGACAATCGTCCTATGTTTCCCTCCAGCTCGATCGCCGTTAATATCCAAGAGGATGCAGAGATTGGTGCTAACGTGACGTACGTACAAGCCACGGACGCAGATTCAGGGTTAAATGCGGAAATACGGTACAGTCTGGAAGGTTCAGCTGGGATGTTTAGCATGAACCCAGAAACCGGTTTAATCATCGTAGTGGCAGCACTGGACAGAGAAACCCAAGACAAGTACAACCTCATAGTAGTCGCCCAAGATCAAGGTCGCCCACCACTCTCAGCACAGATGTCCGTGGTGGTCACGTTAACTGACGTCAACGATAATTCCCCCGTCTTTTCCACACAGCGGTATGAGGCTAGTGTCTTAGAAAATGTCACCATCGGAATGAACGTGATTGTTGTCAATGCCACCGACAAAGATGAAGGTCCCAATGGTCAAGTGACCTATCACATCGCCAAGCAGGAGCCACCTTCTCCACCCGCAGCCTTTTCCATAGACGACGTATCTGGGATAATAAGCGTGGCTCAAAACCTGGACTACGGCAAGGCGAAGAAATATACCCTGGAGGTGGAAGGGAGGGATGGAGGCAGTCCATCTCTTACAGGCAGTGCAACGGTGGTTGTACTGGTGGAAGACGTGAACGATAAAGCTCCAAAGTTTAGCAAGGATCAATATGACGTGGCTGTCTATGAGAATATAGCTCCTGGATCTCCGCTTGTGTCACTGGAGGTCACGGATGAGAATGAGGTGAGAGACAGGGAGTAATGGGAAGTAAAGGAACGTTAAAACATCCACATTTTGGCAGATTTGAATCCAGATGATGGCACAGCCAGCTGTGACCAGGAGCTAAGGGAGAAAAATGGGTTGTTTTTTCTGAGGGATGGTATGTGTTTTTTGTTTTTAAATCCCGTAAATATTTTCTGTCCTGCTTTCTTCCTCTGAAGGGTGGATTCTCCAATGGGCACTTCCTTTTGACCAGTGACGTTTTCAGTATTACCAATGAAGGCGTGGTCTACCTGCTGAGTAATTCCAGCCTTGACAGAGAGACAAGAGACGACTACGTTCTAGAGGTTCAACTCAGTTTCATTATCCTTTCTTTTGGGCTCAGTTTGATTTGCAGAAAAATTGAAAACAAAACCTAATTCCCAGCTGATATAAACCTCCCACTTTTTTTTAATTTGTGCCTCCATAGGTGGTGGCTGTAGATCAGCCCGTCGACGGCTTGAGCGCCACGGCCCAGATCAACATAACAGTTCTGGATGTCAACGACAACAACCCACAGTATTCAGAGTTCCAAAGTCCTATAAGGATCCCTGAAGACAAAACAGGCGAGCTGATTCAAATCCAAGTTAGTGACCGTGACACAGGCTTGAACGGAGAGGTCACCTTAACCACGTACAACTATGGTGATGTCTTTGGCTTCACGTCGGTAAGGGGAGTTAACACTTTCAAAAGCATGTTCCTTCCACAGACATGTTCTTGCTAATGCAAAATATACCCTTAGATTCTGTGTAAACTTTGCTCACTGTTCTGTCTTTCAGGATGGGACGCTGATGGTGACTGGGACACTAGATCGAGAGAAACAAGAGATTTATGATTTGGTCCTTGTGGCGAGCGATAGTGGCACGCCGTCGAGACATGTAAATAGTTTTTCTTTGGTCTTTACCGAGAAACGCATGTAAAGACACTTGTAAATCTCACGACAGGAAGTCTTTCCTTGTTGTCCAATAACAAAAACGGCTTATTTTAAGCCCTCGCGTATCGTACGACTGCATAATTTCTTTCACGCTAGTCAAGCGAATTTGATCTTGATTCCCCCTAGAACATGACCACGCTGACTGTTATTGTGACTGATGTTAATGACAACGCGCCGGTCTTCAGTCAGCCTTCCTACTCAATACGTGTTATGGCTGAAGATGTTAAAAAAGGAGATCTGGCGCTAATCGTGTCCGCTACGGATCGAGACGCCGGGAACAACTCTCTCGTCGCCTACAGGTCAGACCTGAGAGAAAAAGAATAACAATAGAGGACAAGGATGTACAACCATTATGAACGAGAAAGCCTTCACAACATGTGGTTGACTAAAAGATATTTAAAGAGTAAATGTAAACGTATAGACAAGTTCTGTGAACTATTTTTTTTTTTTATCTCCAGGTTCTCTAAAGGCTCCGACATGGTGGATTTGAATCCTGAGACAGGAGCCATCACCTGGACTCGTGACCTTACTAACATCACCGAGTACATGGATATACAGCTGATTGTTCTGGCAGAGGATCATGGAACGCCACGCCTAAACGCTACAGGTCTGTACAGTGCATAACCCACGCCCACTTTCTCCCCAACAACTGCTCACGACATTTTCTGGAAAATGTAGACGGATATGGTTACAGACCGTGCGTTTCTCCCTTTATAGCAACGGTCACGATCGAGGTGAGAACCCTCCAGACGACGGAAGGCATCGTCTTCGAGAAGTCCACCTACTTCTTCTCAGTAAAGGAGAACGAACTAAATGAAACAAATGTCGGCGAGGTCAAAGCGCTAACAGGAAGCCAGCTGATCCAGGTCACTTACAGTCTGAGGTCACACACAGACCTGTTCATTGTGGACAGTTCAACTGGAGCCATCAAAACACTTCAGTCACTGAATAAGGAAGACAAGGAAATGTATATCATTAACGTGGAAGCCACTGACTCCAGGACAGCCACTAACACCAATACAGCTAAAACTACGGTATTAACACGTATATATCTGGCCCAAACACTGAACCAAACAATATTCAGTCATGTGACCAAATGCAGGTTAAGGTCAAGACTGCTCTTGGCTTTAATTATGTTGGAATGATGTGCGCCCCAATAGGTTGTGATTCAGGTAGAAGATGTGAACGAGACTCCAGTCTTTGAACGCGAGACGTATACGGCAGAAACCGTCAGCACCGCCCCGTTCAGATATCCGGTGGTGACCGTGAAGGTAGGAGACAGTGTCATGTGCTGCTTTGATACGTGTTTGAGATGGATCTGCAATCCAGTGTCCATCCACAGATTCCGACTTTTAAACACAGTACGATTTTGAGCTGTTTTGATGCGATTTAGTGAGAGAGCTGCGATGAGTGGAAGGACACACGTCCTCCATTTTGGAGCGACCGGCACAGAGGCCACGCCTCATCCACTGGGGCTGTCTTTGTAACACTCAGCAGAGTTCCCCATTAGAATATGGACTAATCCCTGATGTACTTTTTGTTTCCCTGCAGGCGTCGGACCCTGACGTCGGGGACAGTGAGGAGCTCCGTTACTCCCTGCAGGAGTCCAGGTCACTGCTGGGAATCGAGAGCACCTCTGGACAGGTCTATGTGCTGGATTTAACAGAAATGGGTGGCAAAAGAATAACCGCTCATGTTACAGCCACAGATAAACACGGACTCTCTGCAACTGCTGAGATACAGGTAAGTCTCAGAGAGGAGAACTTCCTGAATGTCTAGACAAGGGGTGTCAAATCTTATCGGGAAAGGGCCGGTGTGGGTGCAGGTCTTCATTCCAACCGAGCAGGAGCCACACCTGATTCCACCTGTTTAATCAGTCGATCTTGGCTTTCAGTAGACTCAGGTGTGGCTCCTGCTTGGTTGGAATGAAAACCTGCACCCACACCGGCCCTTTCCGGATAAGACTGGAGACCCCTGGTCTACACCAATCCACTGCTGCTATCAATCAGCTAAACCTGGTCACTCTGGCAAAATGCTGTATCTTCAGTTTGTTTTTTCTTTTTTTGTTTGTTTGTTTGTTGAAAAAACACATCTTGGTCAGGTGAATTTTCTCAGTTTCGGTGTCAGCAGGGTTACTTTATTGTCATTGTGGATCCGTCACTAGAAGAACACTAGATCGGGTTTTTCCTTGTTCGACTTGTTTCATGTAACTCTTCCAGATACATGTGAAAGACAGTGACAGTGAGAACATCGTGGTGATCGCACTGAACCAGCCCCTTCACACTGTCGAGAAGAAGATTCCAGAAACTCAGAAGTGAGTACTTTCCACTCAGGATGTTACAAGTATTCTAGTTCAAAATGATCATTTCCTTCAGGATAAAACATTTACCGGAGTCGACTTTCCAGTGAGAAATATCGTACCTTCTTACCCCGAAGCCGGTGCTGGTGTTATGCTCGTACTTACATCATGTTTCATTTAGCAAGAGAACATCACCAAATCAGCATCATGCAGAAGGTCTTAATACATCCATATCCATCTCTCTCAGGTCTCTGGAGAAGGTGCTCGGTTGGAGCGTGCACATCATCAGCATACGAGGCGAGAACGGAAACGAGATGCGTTCACGTGTGACGAAGATAAACGCGAAGACGTACGTCAGCTTCATCGCCGTGGACACGGATGGCGTGGCCGTCAGCACCCAAAAAGTCCACGAGTAAGTTAACGGTGAAAGTCGGCGGTGTATACCATAAACAACGGTTACTATCATCGGTGTTGGGAATTCAGAAAGTGAAACAATTCTAATCAAAACACTAGCAGCAGCGTTTCCAGTTAAAAGCAGTCTGAATGTTTACCACTAGCATCAAATTAACATGCTAATGTGCTAGTATTTTTACACAAGCCCTGCTACTCCAAGATTTATGGTGAGACCCCAGGCCTGGCAGAGAGACCGAAACAGCAACACTAACAGGACAAATACTAAACTAGATGACACCAATAGGGGGCGCTAAATCTTTAACATGAAATACCGATTCAACTCAGCACAAAACAGCAATAGATCTATTGATTCTCTCTCGAAGTTCCCAAAAAGCAAACCCTACCTGCTGTAACTTGTACAGGAAGCTGAAGCGCGAGAGCGAGAGCGTGAAAGTCGAACTGGAGAAAGTGTTCGGCTCGAACGTGGAACTGGAAGAAGTGGAGCGAGAATCTGAGGAGCAGGATCACGCCACCGAAACAACTGCCATCGTGCTCGGCGTCTTGTTGGCGCTCAGCTTCGTCGCGCTCATCACGCTGGTGGTGGTCTATGTGATAAAGTAAGTACTTCAACCATGTACTTCGGACCTGCTATCGGTTTTCTCCACCATGACGAGACAACACCCGTCCAAACTTTCCTCGAATGAAACGGCTGCTTGGTTGTAGAGTTACAGAGGCGTTTCCGAACGAGACCGATTTATTTCTTGTTCCTGTCTCAGGTTCAAGAAGACTAAAGATACCGCTTCAGATAAAGAAAGTTTTCACATTGCAAAGTCCAAGAGATGCAGCGTGTAAGTATTCGAAGCGACGGAGTCGGTTTTTTTAAGGACTTTACAGCATGTTCGAGATCGATCCTCTTTTAACATTTCTTTTTTTTCTCTCAATGTCTTCAGAGCGAGAATTAGCTTCACTAACGAAGACGCATTTCAAGCTAAACAGGAGGTAAGTGAACGGTCAGGCCGAGGCTACATCCCAAATGCTACTGTTGCCAATGGTAACGGTCATGATAAAAAGAAAACGCTTGCATGTGTCAAACAGATTACATGATCAATCGTAAAGGAGTCCCTGACTACATAAAACCTTTGGGAAAGTTGACTTCATGTGTCTTAAACAGAATATAGAAACGGGGAACATAGGAATGACCCCCACTAATGTGGTAGAAGAGCAATAAAACACTTCAGTACGTCACTACAACCAGGAAGGTGATTCGTTTCCTGGAACTGCATGACCCCCCGTGTGTTACTCCTTACTCATCATTCATGGTTTGTTTAAGGATCTGCAAAGCTGGGGTAGCACCAGGAAAGCATCAGGAGCGCCTCAGATGAGCAGCGTGGAAGTGACGGCTTCAGACAACGGCGCCAACGTGACCTCGTCCCTCTAAAGACCAGCGACATGTCTAAAATCACAAACGTCACTGAAAAACTTTTAAATATCCGCAGCAAAATCGAGCATGGTTGTTTCCGGGCCAAAGGTTAATGTTTTTTTGGGGAGGGATTTGCTTTGACTCAAAAACAAACAAACTAACTAGCTAGCTAACTAACTAGCTAGCTAGCTAACGAACTAGCTAACTAACGAACTAGCTAGCTAACGAACTAATGAACTAACTAGCTAACTAACGAACTAGCTAGCTAACTAACGAACTAGCTAACTAACAAACTAGCTAACTAACTAACTAACTAACGAACTAACTAACGAACTAACTAACGAACTAACTAACGAGCCAACTAACTAACCAACTAATTAACTACTAACTAACCAACTAACTAACTAACCAACCAATTAACTAACTAACTAACTAACTAGCAAACTAACCAACCAACTAACTAACCAACTAACTAACCAACCAACTAACTAGCCATCTAACTAACCAACCAATTAACTAACCAACCAACCAACTAACCATCTAACTACCCAACTAACTATCTAACTAACCAACTAACTGACCAGCTAACTAACCAACCAACTAACTAAATAACCAACCAACCAACTAACTATTTATTATATCTTCAAACGGCGAAAGATTTGGTTGCCAGATGTTCTAGACTGTGATACACTCCCTTTTTGTTGTTGTTGATCCAAATATCACTGTGTTAGCGATCAGACTACTCCAGAAAACACTTTAGAGGGTTAGCATGGATTTCAAAAATGGATGAAGAGGAAGTTAGCATCATCCTAGCTGGAGGAAGTTAGCATCATCCTAGCTGGAGGACGTTAGCATCATCCTAGCTGGAGGACGTTAGCATCATCCTAGCTCCTGCTGAAGTGAATTACAGTGAATGGTTCAGCATTTAAATATAAATATATAAAGATGGACTTTATTGAAAATGATCTAATCCTGAAAAACAGCAAAAAGCCGAACTAGCCTTAAGTTCTCCCTCAGATCAGGGACAAACGTTATAGAAAACACCACCGTCTGGAAAATACACCGATTAATAGTGGGGCAGAAACTTCAGCGATAGCCTTGTTTAGCTCAAATTATTACTATTATTATTTTTAAAGAGTACAAATTAAAGTAACCCCTGCTGAACAAAATCCCCCAAACAATAGAAACGTCACATAAATTCTAATGGTTTCCACTACAAATAGCATTACAAACCATCAGCTGTTAACCGTTACATAGTAGGACGTATTAAGAGAGTAGGTGGTTAACGGTAGCCACTAGACAGAACAAGCCACCAATAGAGGGCAACAAATTACTAGTACATAACCCACAGGGACCATTACAATTCCCATTAAAACCATTACAAATTCAATGGAGGGTTTCAATTGTTTTGGGTTGTTCAAATGTCTTTTTCTTTCTTTCTTTCCAGCAGGGATACGTTTCGAAATCCCCGATTGTGAACATTTCCACATTTAGTAAATCACACACTTACCTTCCTCGTAGAGGAGTAGACGTCAGGCTTCCACGCGATTTCGATAAAAAAAAATAAAGCGACGATTCGCTATTCGGCGAGATCACGGAACCCGCTACGATTGAACCGCCTCGGAGCGATAGGTGAACGAATGCGCTCGCACGCCGAGGGCAAATCGACTCGCTAACCGATTACACCGTCTGCACATCTGTTTAAATAACATTTAACGATTATTTCCTACACAACAGTCGTTGTTTTCTTGGGGCTAAGAATCTATTTATAATCAAATGATGCCTCGATCCCAAACCGTCAGATGGTTTCAACCGTACTTCCTGTGAACTGCAACTCGTGTGTCCTGTATAACTCTACAAATGGTTCATGTTTCAGCATTGTTCTTTTTTTTTTTTTTTGTGTCTGTACAAATGTAATTAAACCTGATTAAATCTCTCTCTGTGCATTGAAACAAGTCAACAGACATGTATTTAACAAAAAATGGACTTCTGTGGGATTGTGCAATAAACAAAAACAACACAGCGGACTGTTAAAGATGCGAATCCAAGAAATTTCAGTCGGTCATGGCGACTTGCTTCATAATTAAATCATATTAAAACTTTATTAAGTTATCCTATATTAAAATAAATCCAGGCAAAAAAAAAAATTCAAAGAAAAACGAATGGGGAAGCAAGAATGACATTAGATAGATTATGGAATGTATCTCGGTAAATAAAATATAGCTCCGACAGTTCCATCAGGTGTGCTTTATTCAAGCAACACATCCTCTGTGTCTGATAAAGCACCATAAAGTCTATATACATATACAGCATATGTATATACACAGTAGATTCATTGTGTGTATATATATATACAGTATATATTGGCTTTACCCTTTTATATATACTGTATACATATATTTTACATATATATTTAACTTCTCATTTACAAGGCCAGGCAACAACTAGAAGATTCTTTACAGAATCAAAAGTTTGTCGTGGTTCTTAATTATTATTATTTTTTTTTTTTTTTCATTCAATGTACAGGTAAACGTAGCTTTGATATCGACCACAGGGAAGAAAGAAAAAAAAAAAAAAAAAGAAAAAGAAATTCAGCAAGACGATTGCACGCCTCGCTTCGAGAATACAAAACTGGCACAGGAGACGATAATAACAACAACACAATGATTAAAAAGGCAAATTAAATTAGAAACCGAAGGGACTAAAACTCTGTAAACCTTTCCCTGTCTCGTTACAGCAACCGCAAAATGACTGAACCACATTAAAAATAAACAAAAAAAAAAAAACCGAAAGAAAGAAATGTCTGTTTGCCCTTTGAGACGTGCTGTAGCTGCTATTCACTGCGATTCAATTCTCAACGGGTTTTTTCTTTCTTCCGTCCAGCGTCCAAAAGCTTCCTCAGCAACTCTTAACACTGAAAACATATCAGGAAAAAATAATAAATCAAGTTAAACTAAGGGGGGGGGTTAAAAACAAACATACAGGAAGTGACATCACGAGGCTGAGGGGCGTGAACCTCCTTTAGCCCCGGTGGAGAGTTTAGTAACCACGGCGATGGCGGCCTCCACGGTGCGCTGGAGCACATCCAGGATGTCCGGCCCGGAACTGGATGCTCCCTGTGAGGGGGAGTGGCCGGCTATCCCTGACTCCGCCTCTTGAAGGCTGCAGCTCCGCCCCTCGTCTGCGTCCTGGAGGCCGGAGAGCAAGAGCACTGCGGAGTCGTCTGCGGAAGAGGAGGAGGACGAGGAGCAAGTCTTATTAGAGGCGCTCTCTCTCTCGCACGCCTTCACGTCCCTCGTGTCTTTGCGCTCTTCCTCTCCTTCGGCCTCCTCTTCCTCCCCGCCCGCCGACGGCCCCGGCCTCGGCTCCGCCCGTCCGAACACCTCCGGCAGCGACGAGGACGATGAGGACGACGAAGACGACGAGGAGGACGACGTAGAAGCCTCCATTTTCTCCTCCTTAGTCGAGGTGCTGTCCGGAGACGGCGGGTCCTGCTCCGTCCCCGGATCGATGAGGGACGAGTCTCGGGTTTCTGTGTCTGACGTGCTGTTGGGCGTCAACGCCTCGGCAGGCTCCGCCTTCTGCTCGGAGCTGGGGACCAATGTGGAGGAGCTAGAGGCTGGACAGACTCCGCTCACAAGGGTGCTGCTGCTGCTGCCCTCTGCTGGACGATCGACATCACCGCTGACACGCCGCCGCTTCACCGGAGTCGCCCCTTCCTCCTCCACTGAGAGAGAGAGAGAGAAACGATGAAAAGGAAACTATTTGGCATTGTGAAGCCCAAACTAAACTCCAGAGTGAAATGCAGTGTTATCTGGCCCTCAACAGACAGCACGGCACAGCGTGGCAGATTATCTGAGCACGCTGACCGATCCAAAACTGAGAAACGCCTCGATGAGGTCCAGACTCGGCGAGCACCAGGCCAACACGCACGGTACACAAACAGTGTGTCTAAACTTTTGAGCGGTAATGTAAATACGACCTCCCTCTGGGCATCTAATGTTCAACGGTCCCGCCTTACTTCAAACCCTTTATTATTTTCTCAACAACGGTTCTTGTAGATCATCCAGAATACCACAATGTGTGTGTGTGTGTGTGTGTGTGTGTGTGTGTGTGTGTGTGTGTAAACCTTTGGCTTTGGTCTCCAGCGTGTGGGTGCAGCGATGCTGTAAGCAGGCAGTGCATTTGGTGAGCAGCTCCTGCAGGGCGGGGCCGAGAGCAGGGTCCAGCTGCTGAGGGGTGTGTACCGACAACATCAGCACCAGAGCTCGAAGATCCTACACACACACACACACACACAAATATTTCAATCCGTGAAATCTGAAGTGGATCAGACAGAGAGATAACTGTGTGGTACTGACTGCATTGAGGAGGCTGCTGGTCTTGCTGAGCTCTGCGCTCTGATTGGTCAGTTCGGGTTGCAGGGAGTGGTACTCGTTCAGCAGGTTGGTGACCAGCACACTGATTAGGTTACCACAGCTCGGCCCGGACAAGACCTGTGGCTGCACCTTCACACACACACACACACACACACACACACACACACACACACACACACACACACACA
>CM022772.1:18642764-18652764 GCA_012411365.1 Ameiurus melas
GGTTCTCCGCGATCTCTCCTCACCTGAAAGAGGTTCCACAGGTCCATGAAGAAGCTGGAGAACATGAGCTTCTCCGTCTTGGAGATGAGGCAGTAGGTCATGAAGCTGAAGTACTGCACCAGTTTGGTTGTTCCGTGCACCGCCACGTCCACGTAGAGCTTGGCCCGGCCCAGCAGACCCAACAGGAGGTTGTAGACCTGCAGGAGAGGAGGAGACTAATAGCGGTAGTAACAAAAAACAGATAATTGTACTTTTCTACACAAGTCATGAGAACACTGTTGCTAGGAAACTGGAAAACATGGCCGCCGAGCATAAGCTAGCTTTATCTGACCACTTGGCCAGTCTCGTAAGGCAACGAACTGCGTTTGTCACACTCATCTGACCACCCGGGGGGGTGAGAGCTCACCTGGTGTAGGACGATGGTGGTGTCTGGACTCAGGGGAAGATCCCGTGTGGGGATGTGGAGGGAACGCGTGGAGCGGAACATCTGACGGAACGAGTTACTGGGGATGAGCGAGACGAGCAGGTACGCCGCCGCTGAGGAGACACACACAGACAGGGTGTTTAGACCAGTAGACATGTGGGTAATAAAGAGTGTGTGTATGAGGGCAGGTGTGTGTGCGTGTGTGTGTGTGTGTGTTTACAGGTGCGGACGCGAGGGTAGTTGTGTGCCAGCAGGAAACGCTCCACCCAGTTCTCCATGTTCTGCAGCACCCAGCTGTGAGCCAGTTTATTACGGGGCGTCTGAACAGCAAGCCAGTCCAAACACTGAGACGGGTTATACTCAATCACCTGCAGCACGGAGAGAGAGAGGGATTGAGACACAGAGAGAGAGAGAGAAAGAGACAGAGTGAGAATGAGAGAGAGAGAGTGCGAGAGAAAGAGACCGAGAGACAGTGAGAATGAGAGAGAGACAGAGCATGAGAGAAGGAGAAGGAGAGAAAGAGAGAGAGTGAGAGAGACCGATTAAGAGAGACAGATTGAGAGAGAGAGAGAGAAACAGAGTGCGAGAGAAAGAGACAGAGAGAGAGAGAAAGAGTGCAAGAGAAAGAGACAGAGAGAGAGAGACAGAGAGACAGAGACAGAGAGAGAGACAGAGAGAGAGACAGAGAGAGAGACAGAGAGCGTGAGAATGGGGGAGAGAAACAGTGAGAACGGAGAGAGAAAGATATAGCGAGAGTAAAAGAGAGAGAGAGAGAGACAGAGAGAGAGAGACAGAGTGAGAGAGAGAGAGGTATATTTTAGAGCCTAATTGATGAATCGTATGTCCAATAAAAATCACAGAAAGACGTTCTAAATCTCTTGTTATTTAGCTTACTGTAATACTATTTTTAATTCTTACTTCTCTTCTATCTTTAAATTCTTTTAAAAAAAAAAAAAAAAAAAGGTATTTTGTTCTTTTTTTTCTTCGTTCGCTCACTGCAATGACTTTTCATTCAATCATTTTGTTCTTCCTACTTGATCATTTCATTTCTGATGAACGTTTCCTCCTTCCTCGTCTTCTCATGAAGCACTTTACAAACATTCGGAACATTCGGGCTACTTCCTACTCAAGTAACGGACACGCGGTTGGTTACTTGCGGAAGCCAGCCTCCGACTAGTTAGAAAGACTGCCGTGTCTACGGAACATACGTTTTTTTTTTTGGAACACGCATTTCGGACTCGCGCTGGCTCCGTGCGGCCGCCGGACTCGGGGAAAACGTTCCGAAACGACACCCTCACTACACGAGAATTCCACTGGGGCCCGTCAAGAGCAGTCACACGCGCCTTGTTTACTTCAGGAGGCTTGAACAGCACAGGCGCGGGCCTCTAACGGGAATCTTCTAGTAAACACGGTGAGAATAACGGCCCTGTCGTTTACCTCCCAGATCCTCTGCAGTATGTAGGAGGCGAAGGAGGGCATGCCGGGTGGGCCTGCAGCAAACTCCATCAGCATGGTCAAGAGCTTGAAGAAAGGGTTCGCCGCCTAACACACACACACACACACACACACACACACACACACGAGAAATAAAGAAGAAAGAAAAAAGTGAAACCTAGCCCCCAATTTGAAATGTGCTTGAAAGTTTGTGCACCCTTTAATCATTTTCTATACATCTAAAAGTAGACAAAATGAACCCAATTAACCAAACAGGACAAAAACGTTCCACTCGGCCGTTATTACACGTCTGAGTGGCAAAAAGTACGTGAACGTCTAGGACGAGCCGCGAACCTGAAGGTGTGGACGCTCATCAAGCTGGAAAAGGTTACCAAAACTCCACCGATTCAGACAGATCGTGTAGAAATGGAGCACGTTTAAGAGCATTGTTCCCCTCCCCAGGAGTGGAGACCAACAACGAGCGCTCCCGAGAGCAAGACGTGGAAACGTCTGCAGGGTCACAGGGTAACTTCTAATCGATTAAAGTCCTCGCTCACAGGATGCAACATAATGCTAACGTTCCCGAGCACCACCATCAGGAGAAGACGGGAGCGGCGATGGTGGTGCATGGCAGGGTGGCGAGGAGAAAACCACGACTCGCCCAGAACAACATTGCTGCCTGTCTGCGGTTTGCTAAAGGGTCACATGGACCAGCCAGAAGGCGAGTGGAGTAAAGTTTAGTGGATGGAGGAGAACGAAACGGAACTTTCTGGTTTAAATGAGAAGTATTCTTGTTTGGAGAACGGAGAACCCATTACATCGCCATGACAACATCAACCGTGATGTCATTTACAGAACCACAAATGAAAACGGCTATTTGTTTGTTGCGAGGTGAGTCAAACAGGAGATGCACTGCTAACCCCAAGTCCTATTTATTTATTTATTCATTTATTCATAGCCAGTAATCCATGTAAAAATAAATACAGACGTCTTCCCGTTCACGATATAACACGACATGTGAACAGCCGAGCGATACAAATCTTCGGCATACCAAACTTCACTGATAAATAAAGTATTGGCGCCCCAGCGCCGCGCTCTTCCGGGACGAGACGGAGGACCTACCTCGGGTGTGAGCTTGGCTATGGACGTGAAGAGCATGGAGACGATCTAGAGTGAAAAGGAGAAAGTCGTCATGGAGATCAGATCTGCAGGTGATGTGGACGTTGGTGTGGGTGTGTGTGTGTATACGAATGAACAGATACACAAATATAAAGACGGAGATGAAGAAGAAGAGGACTAGTTTGGCTTTGTGTGTGTGTGTGTGTGTGTGTGTGTGTGTGTATGGTGGCGTACGTGCTCGGCGAGCCGGTTGTTGTATCTGCACAGGCTGAAGATGAGGTTGCAGGTCTGCCGGATGTTGATGCTGTCTCGAATGTGCTGGAACAGGAAGGGGAACCCTTTCCCTCCGGTCAGAGCCGCCATGTCGCTCTGAGACAGAGTCAAGTGTCTGTAGAGACGAGAACACGGTTCAGATCGGACTGTAGGGTATTAGCGCTGTGCGGGTAAATGTGTGCACGTGTGTGTGTGTGTGTGTTTGTGTGAGAGAGAGAGACCTCTCAGAGCGAGACTGCTCCACCAGCAGGGCGATGAGGGCGATCATTTTCTCCAGAGCGGCCGGTCGGTACTTCTCCTCCGCTAGAGACAAGATGTCCTCCTCCTCGTCCTCTTCCTCTCCTTCTTCCTCAGACAGCACCTCCACCTGAGGCTGGTGAGGAAAACGCACACGGAGATTTAGCAGAGTCGCCCATCATCGCGCATTTATTTTAAAGTCTTTTCCGAAAGTTTTTGACAAGACGAGGAGGTTCGTCTGAAGTGATCAGAGACCCACTAATTATGGACAAGAAAAATCTTTTACAGCTCCTGAGTTCCTAAAAAAAAAAAAAACTTCTAGGTTCCTGAAAAGGAATTTGACAGGAACCTAAAATAAAAAGCCAGGAATTCCAATGACTTTCCAACGGATTTTAATCTTCGACGCACAAGACATCTCCGTTTTGTCCAGTAGTTTCGTTTCAAACATCTCAGAAGGCTTGAGCATCAGTACTCACGTTCTCAGGACCTTTAGTACCCATGTAGAAGTGCACCATGATGGAGATGGCCTGCAGGGACAGCAGGAACTGGCTCTGTAAACAAAAACAAAACAAAAAAACAGCCATATAAACAGCGAGTAAACCGGCTGCAGCACCCGGAGCGAAGTCCCGGCTCGACGCTAAACAGTAAAACCGCATCGAGGGAGATGAAGCTAGCTGGCGTCACCTCTTCCTCGCCCATCTTGGCGAACTCGTAGAGGAAGGCGAAGTACTCGGTCAGGTGCTTGCTGTGAGGCTTCACCCCGTGCTCCATGATGGACAGCAGCGTCTTGACGAAGCGCGTCACGCACGAGCGGCTCCCGATGTCCTCCACGGGGGCGTCCATGTCGTCAGACCTGCAGGAACAGCCACTTAAACCCCTTACAAACTGGACCTTACAGTACCGAGGGCTCAATTACGTAATGTCTTTACTGCCTCTACCAACCCCGCCCCCTGAATGGAATCAATTAGTCGTCTGGTTTAGTTTTTGTCTGGTTAATGTTGCTTCCATCGTGGACGTGGGATTTTAAATGTTATGTTAGCAGAATGTTAGAAAGCTAAGCTAAGCTAAGAAGCTAAGGACAGCGAAGATTTTATGCTGCATTACTGCGCCAGCTATCTTCCACCTCTCCCATTTCTCTGCCTAGTTTAGTCAACAGATCATTCTAGCCCCGCCCCCCAAGTCAGCTCTTCCAATCATACAACAGCTACCAATACAAATGCTATATGTCCTCTTCCACATGCACGAGCTCACAGATGGACAAAACTGCCTAGTGTCGCTGTGACTGACAGAGGACAGAGAGAGAGAGAGAGACAGACCGACACAGAGAGAGAGAGAGAGAGACAAAGCGAGAGAGTCTGACAGAGAGAGATGGAGAGAGACGGAAAGGCAGACAGACAGAGAGAGAGACAGACAGACAGACAGACAGACAGAGAGAGAGAGAGAGAGACACCGAGAGAGAGAGACACAGACAAAGCGAGAGAGACAGACCGACACAGAGAGAGAGAGACAAAGCGAGAGTCTGACAGAGAGAGACAGAAAGGCTGACAGACAGAGAGACACAGACAGAGAGAAAGAGAGAGAGCGACACACAGACAGAGAGAAAGAGAGAGAGAGACACACACACAGACAAAGCGAGAGACAGACAGACCAAAACAGAGAGAGAGAGACAAAGCTAGAGAGTCTGACAGAGAGAGATGGAGAGAGACGGAAAGGCAGACAGACAGAGAGAGACACATACAGACAGAGAGAGAGAGACACACCTGAGAGAGACAGAGAGAGAGAGAGAGAGACACAGACAAAGCGAGAGAGACAGACCGACACAGAGAGAGACAAAGCGAGAGTCTGACAGAGAGAGACAGAAAGGCAGACAGACAGAGAGAGACAGAGACACAGACAGAGAGAGAGAGAGAGAGAGACACACCTGAGAGAGAGACACACACAGAGAGAGATGGACAGAGAGAGACGCACACAGAGAGAGACACAGACAAAGAGAGAGACAGAGAGACACAGAGAGAGAGAGAGAGACACCTGAGAGAGAGACAGAGAGAGACACACCTGAGAGAGAGACAGAGAGAGAGACACACAGAGAGAAAGAGAGAGAGAGAGAGAGCGCGCGAGGGGAGAGACTATGCCCCACCCACCCTGACAGCACAACCCTTGCTGCCCCTGGCGTGATCTCCGGATGTCAGGGTGAACCCCACACACCCGTTACCCCACACAAACACACTCTTACCCATCCTCCATTCCTGGCTGTAGGTACAGATGGGCGTGCACTGGTCTCAGCCTCTGAATCACATGAATACACAACCTCTGGAACATCTGCAATCCAAACACCACAGGAATTAGTGTGTGGGCGTGGTGAAGGTTTCTGACACACCATGGCCGTGGTGTCTGCCGAGTCACGGCCGTCCCTGATGCAGAGCTCAGGTCACAGGGACCGAACTTATTTTGATCGGGTCGAGCTGATCTTTGGAGGCGACTGATGTTGAGACCACTCACCTGTCGAACGATCTGGTTCGGGCACTTGATTAAAATCTGCATCGGCCACCAGTTGTCGTCGGCCATCCGATCCAAAAACCACTGCGGCACAGGACAGGACGGTTAAAGCAGAGTGGAAGCTACTAGAGTCTAAGCACCACTTGGTGGAGGGATTCAAAAGGTTGTGGGATCAAGTCCCACCTGGGGGTAGCTCAGTGGTTCGGACACTGGACTTGTGGTTCTCATAAGGTCGCGAGATCAAATCCCAGCCCTTCGGCAAGGCCCTTAACCCTCAACTGCTCAGACGTATAAAGGAAATAAACGCAAGTCTCTCTGCATAAGAACGCCATGAATGTAAACGTCAAACAAGGACAAGAATGAAAAGATTACGCCGCAGATTTATCCTGGGTTTAAATCATCACGACGACTTCCTTATTCACCGCGCTGGTACATCGTCCCTCCCATCTTCCCCATCCACATAATCCACTTCATTTAGCACACAAACATATTTCACAGCTGGGATTCTTTAGAACTATAGGTCTATATACCCGATCGAATACACACGGCCGGTCGAAAGTTTGCGGACGCCCGACTCAAATGTTTCTCGTGACCTCAAAAAGTTCTTGATCTGAAGGTGTGTGATTAAACGTTTCAAATCGGCGTCTTGGACAAATAGATCACGGGAGAGGTACTGTATGTGAAAAACCATGACTTTAATATCACGCAACAATATAGATCATCGTTTCATCCGTTATCGGCGCTAGGTGGAAGGACATAAAGGAAAAGAAGTGAGAGTTCGTACCTCACACGCCGCCTGGCTGTTGTTAAACTGTTTGGTGAGAAGCTCAATCCACTGCAGCATCGTGGGCTGGAGACCAAATTCAAACGTTAAATGTGACTCAGGACAAGGAAGGACAGGACAGGACAGGGAAAGAAAGGATTAGACAAGGAAGGACAGGACAGGACAAGGAAAGAAAGGACAGAACAAGAAAGGACATGACAGGGAAAGGAAAGAAAGGACATGACGGGGAAAGGAAAGAAAGGACATGACGGGGAAAGGAAAGAAAGGACATGACGGGGAAAGGAAAGAAAGGACATGACAGGGAAAGGAAAGAAAGGACATGACAGGGAAAGGAAAGAAAGGACATGACGGGGAAAGGAAAGAAAGGACATGACGGGGAAAGGAAAGAAAGGACATGACAGGGAAAGGAAAGAAAGGACATGACAGGGAAAGGAAAGAAAGGGAAAGGACATGACAGGACAAGAAAAGAAAGGACATGACAGGACAAGAAAAGAAAGGACATGACAGGACAAGAAAAGAAAGGACATGACAGGACAAGAAAGGACAGGACAGGGAAAGAAAAGAAACGACATGACAGGAAAGGAAAAGACAAGAAAGGACAGGGAAAGAAAGGACAGGACAAGACAGGAAAAGAAAGGAAAAGACAAGAAAGGACAGGACAGGGAAAGAAAGGACAGGACAAGACAAGGAAAAAAAGGAAAAGACAAAAAGGACAGGACAGGGAAAGAAAGGAAAAGACAAGAAAGGACAGGACAAGGAAGGAAAGGACAGGACAGGGAAAGAAAGGAAAAGACAAGAAAGGACAGGACAAGGAAGGAAAGGACAGGACAGGGAAAGAAAGTAAAGGACAAGAAAGGACATGACAGGGAAAGAAAAGAAAGGACATGACAGGACAAGAAAGGACATGACAGGAAAAGACAAGAAATGACAAGGAAAGAAAGGACAGAACAGGGAAAGGAAAGAAAGGACAGGACAGGGAAAGAAAAGAAAGGACATGACAGGACAAGAAAGGACAGAACAGGAAAAGGAAAGAAAGGACATGACTGGGAAAGAAAGGAAAAGACAAGAAAGGACAGGACAGGGAAAGAAAGGAGAGAACAAACTACTCACCTTTTCCTTTGAGTGAATGAACGTCTCCAGGACGAACGAGGTGCTGAGCTGTGATGGAGAGAACAACATGAGGAACTTTAATGACCGTAATCAACTAGAAGGAAGGAAAGTAAAGAAATGATAAAAATCTCATTAAACGACAAGGCGTGGTGGACTCCAGGGCTATAGCGGTGCCGAGTTCAGCATTGGATTGGACACGCCTGTGGAGGGTAGTACCTTGGCAGTCATGAGCGAGACGGCTTTGGGGTCGGGTAAAGTGCTGGGGATGCTGCTGCACAGCTGCCACATGAACCTGCACACAAAGAAACACCGGGATACGGAAAGGAAATGCATGTTTCTGATTGGCTGGCAGACTCGTGCAACTTAACGATCTTACACGGTCACGATGTCCAGTGGCGTTTACTCTGATTAAAGCCAGCATGACCTCAACATCAAATAAATAAATAAACAAACAAACAAACAAAGTCTTGTACCTTTTAGTGCGCGCATGTTAAATAAGCCGTAACGCTTTCGATGAGCTATCGCGCTCCGAAACAATTCGCATTCCGACGACGTACGCGTTCAAATACGGATCGACGATTCCGATGACCTCGTCCTGCACTCTACAGATCAGACTTCCTGTCCGATCAAAACGCTCCCGAGAATCCGAAGCGTCCCGCCTCCGACGTTAATCCGCAGTACTGACTGTCGAGTACGGCTTGCCCCGCCCCCCCCCCGGGGGCTGTGAGGCAAGCTAAACGCTGTTGGCCGATTTTAATTAAAAAAAAAAGGGGGAGGAGCCGCTCGATATGATGTCCCGCCCTGACTTCCTGTTTCAGTGCAAGCTACGTCAACACGTCGAATAACGTCGTGCGTTTCAATTTCAATCGTATTAGTACATTTTCTACCATTACGTTCTAACGCGCTCGTCCTTAACGGAGAACTCACCCGAAATAGGTGTGCTCGAAGATGTTCTTGTCCTGGAGAAACTGCATGTTGTCGTGCCAGATCCACTGTCACACACACACACACACACACACACACACACACACAGAGAAAGAGTACAAGAATGAAACACCTTCTGAACGTGTTGTGAGTGATTAGCACAGCGTTGGAGAGTGTGTGTGTGTGTGTGTGTGTATATATGAGTGAGAGTACCTCCAGCAGGTCCGGAGAAACGTCGAAGCTGAAGTCCTTCCCGTTCTCCTCCTCCGGTTCCACCCGCTTGTAGAACAACATGTAGGCACTGTGCGTCTGAGGGGGAAGTGCCCGCGGTGAACACATACACAGATAAACAAATAACCACGGAATAAGAATAAGGACAACAACGAGAAGCATTTTAGCGTACGCGAGTCGGCCCTTTTTAATCGCCTGAAACGAATGAAGAAGAACCAAGGGCGCGCAAACCTTCGCACTCGACCGTATTTAAAACGCGGTGGAAGGACAGGAGGACGAGACGCTCACCTTTTCAAAAGAAAAGTCCATGAACTTGTCCGTAACCGAGTCGTAGGTCTTTGTCTGTAAAGAATGAAAGAAAACAAACAAAATAAATAAATAAACAAACAAAAACAAACAAGCTGCTCGTACGAGAACGCCGAAGCGGATCTACTCCGGCTATCGCGTACCGTCATCTCTCCTCCGAAACACTCGGACGCCAGCTGGGCCGAATCGAACGGCTTCACCTCGGCGTCGTTAAACAGGTACCTGAGATGTTTTGATAAAAAGAAAAAAAAGAAAAAAAAAAAAAAGAAACAATAAGAATACATGACAAATCGCTGCGCTACTGAAATCTCGCTAGCTGTTCACCGTTAGCCGAATTAGCGCGCGGTTACGCGTCTCGCGCTTCCTCACCACTTGTTGTTGCGGTAGGCGTGGGGGTTGACGATGTCTCGGATGAAGCTGTAGTAATGGCCGCCGTCCGCCGTGCCCGTGTGTACGGTCACGCCGATGAGGTCGTATTCGTAACTCTCCACCTCTTTCCCTTCGCCGTCGTCACGGAAACCTGACGGAGGAACCCGTTACGGTCGTTTCTAGACTACACCGTGCACTTATGCTTTTCTAGATGCTCATGTGACTTGTACAGTAAGGCAACGTATATAATATTTCATTATACACACACACACACACACACACACACACACACA
>CM022772.1:18657764-18660264 GCA_012411365.1 Ameiurus melas
AGACGCAGCAGCCCCGTCAAACCGTCGTCCTCCGCAACCCCGTCCTGCTGGTCCAGAATCTCACGGCTGCGGGCCAATCAGAGGGAGGAATGAATGAGGGGGAAGACTGACCGCTAAAAAAAGTGTGCAGCGGAACCAGACAGGAGACAGAAGGATACCTGCGTATGCAGTCTGCGAGGTGTCGCGCCAGAGCGTCCAGGTCCAGCAGCGTGGTCTGACTCGCGTCTTTAACGTGGATGTTATCGATGAGCTTACACAGCAGCCAAAAATACTCCTTACAGCCAGAGCGCAACACGGCCTCCTCCTCATACTCTTCCACCTGCGCGCGCACACACACACACACGCGCGCATCACCATCGGCAACTGTACCCTCTCCTCCGACCCCAACACATCACCCTAACCGACGTCACATCCCCAAGGAATAGAGTTACCAGGGCAGTTCTACCCTATATTCTGGTCACTAGCGGTCAAGTCATAACAGATACCTTTAAGTGATCGTGTGTGTGTGTGTGTGTGTGTGTGTGTGTGTGTGTGTGTGTGTGTAAGGGGAGACTCACTCGAAGTGGTTTAAGAGCCTGTGCATCTGGTAGGAATTTAAGCAGAGTTGAAGCAGCCAACAGCAGAAAGGATCTGTTAATAGACTCTCCTCCCTCCAGCCCCGACAGGGACAGTTTATACAGTCCATTACACGCCTCATGACGAACTGCCGTCTGAGAAAGAGAGAGAGAGAGAGAGAGAGAGAGAGAGAGAGGGAGAGAGAAAGAGAGAGGGGGGGGCAGGGAGAGAGAGACAGAGAGGGGGAGAGTGAGAGAGAGAGAGAGGGTGAGAATGGGAGACAGAGAGGGAGAGGGAGAGAGAGAGGGGGGAGAGGGAGAGAGAGTGAGAGAGAGGGAGAGGGTGAGGGTGAAAGAGAGAGAGAGGGAGGGTAATTTATAATATGAATAAAATGAGTGCAAAAACAAAGTCTCTGAGTTGGATGCAATGCAGATGGTTTAATAGAGCAAACAGTAGGTTAGGAGTCACATCTCTCTGTGGGTGAACGTGTCTCTATGTGGGGGTGTGTCTCTCTCCCTCTCTCTATGTGGGGGTGTGTCTCTCTCCCTCTCTCTATGTGGGTGTGTCTCTCTCTCTCTCTCTCTATGTGGGTGGGTCTCTCTCTATGTGGGGGTGTGTCTCTCTCTCGCTCTCTCTATGTGGGGGTGTGTCTCTCTCCCTCTCTATGTGGGTGTGTCTCTCTCTCCCCCTCTATGTGGGTGGGTCTCTCTCTATGTGGGGGTGTGTCTCTCCTCTCTCCATGTGGGGGTGTGTCTCTCTCCATGTGGGGGTGTGTCTCTCTCTCCATGTGGGGGTGTGTCTCTCTCTCTCCCTCTCTCCATGTGGGGGTGTGTCTCTCTCTCTCCCTCTCTCCATGTGGGGGTGTGTCTCTCTCTCTCTCCATGTGGGGTGTGTCTCTCTCTCTCCCTCTCTCCATGTGGGGGTGTGTCTCTCTCTCCCTCTCTCCATGTGGGGGTGTGTCTCTCTCTCCCTCTCCCATGTGGGGGTGTGTCTCTCTCTCCCTCTCTCCATGTGGGGGTGTGTCTCTCTCTCCCTCTCTCCATGTGGGGGTGTCTTCTCTCTCTCTCCATGTGGGGGTGTGTCTCTCTCTCCCCTCTCCCATGTGGGGGTGTGTCTCTCTCCCCTCTCTCTCCCATGTGGGGGTGTGTCTCTCCCCCTCCATGTTGGGGTGTGTCTCTCTTCCTCTCTCCATGTGGGGGTGTCTCTCTCTCTCTCCATGTGGGGTGTGTCTCTCCCTCTCTCCATGGGGGGTGTTTTTCTCTCTCTCCATGTGGGGGTGTCTCTTTCTCCCTCTCTCCATGTGGGGGTGTCTCTCTCTCCCTCTTTTCCATGTGGGGGTGTCTCTCTCTCCCTCTCCATGTGGGGGTGTCTCTCTCTCCCTCTCTCCATGTGGGGGTGTCTCTCTCTCTCCCTCTCCCCATGTGGGGGTGTCTCTCTCTCTCCCTCTCTCTATGTGGGTGTGTCTCTCTCTCCCTCTCTCTATGTGGGGGTGTGTCTCTCTCTCCCTCTCTCTATGCGGAGGTGTGCCTCTCTCTCCCTCTCTCCATGTGGGGGTGTGTCTCTCTCTCCCTCTCCTTCTATGGGTGTGCCTCTCTCTCCCTCTCTCTACGTGGGGGTGTGTCTCTCTCCCTCTCTCTATGTGGGGGTGTGCCTCTCTCTCTCTCTCTCTTATGCGGGGGTGTGCCTCTCTCTCTCTCTCTCTATGTGGGGGTGTGTGCCTCTGTGCGGGGGTGCCTCTTTCCCTCTCTCTATGCGGGGTGTGCCTCTCTCCTCTATGTGGGGGTGTGCCTCTCTATGTGGGGGTGTGTCTCTCTCCCTCTCTCTATGCGGGGATGTGTCTCTCTCCCTCCCTCTATGCGGGGGTGTGCCTCTCTCTCCCTCTCTCTATGTGGGGGTGTGCCTCTCTATGTGGGGGTGTGTCTCTCTCCTCTCTCTATGCGGGGGT